>CAUYPK010128760.1:0-20987 GCA_963574355.1 Loris lydekkerianus
TATACAGTTCACCTGTCAATGGACATTTGGCTTGTTTTCAGTTGGGGGCTATTACAAATAAAATTGCTATGAGGATTCAACATATGTTTTTCAGAATAGACATATGTTTTCTTTCAGTTGAATAAATACCTAGAGATATAATGTCTGAATTACACTGTCAAACTCTTTTCCAACATGGTTGATTATGTTTATATTATCTCCACCAGTGACATATGAGAGTTCATGTTCCTTCACATCCTAAAAAACACTTGATATGGTAATTGTTTAATTTTAGTGATTTTAATACCTGCATAGTAATATATTACTGTGCTTTTAGTTTTCACATCCCTAATAAACAATAATGTCAAGTGTTATGAGCTTCTTTGCTGTCTATATATTTTCCTTGGTGAAGTGTCTGTTCAAATATTCTGTACATTTCTCAAAAATAAGTTTTCTCTATGTCACTGGGTCTGTATCTGGACTCTATTGTGTTCCACTGATCTAACTGACGATCTTTATGCCAATACCACACTGTTTTGATTATCATAGCTTTAGAATAGGTCTTGACAAAGTTTACATCAGTCTCCAGCAGTGTTTTTCTTTTCCAAATTGATTCTGGTTATTCTATGTCATTTACATGTGTTAGATTCATCTTGTCACACAAAAACAAGCTCATATTTTGACTGAAATGATGTTGAATCCACAGGCCAATTTGGAAAAATAAAAAAGTAACATTTAAAAAATATTGAGTCTTCCATTCCACAAACAAGATATAACTCTCCCCTTATTTCTCTGAGCAACATTTTGTAGTTTTCAATGTACAAATCTAACACCTTTTGTCAGATTTGTCTCTATTTTTATGCCATTTTTAATTTTTTTATTCTATTAAAGATGTTATTGATTTTTAATTTCAATGAATTAAATAAATTATTGTTATTGCTTTTTATTTCAATTTCTGGATGTTTGTTAATAGTATATAAAATATGACTGATTTTTAATTTGTTGATATTATATTCAGCAATCTTATTAAAATCAGTATTAGTTCAATAGATTTTTTATGGATTCCATTTAAAATTTCTATTTACAAAATTATATTGTGAATAAAGATAATTTTATTTCTTATTTTCAATCTGGATATCTCTTATTTCTTTTTCTTGTCTGATTGCACTGGCTGAAAACTTCAGTACAATATAGAATAGAAGTGCTAAGAGCAGTCATCCTACAGTTCATAGGATGTTACCTATTTACCATTCTGGCCTCTTTATGTAGATCCAGGTTTACATCTGGTATGAAAAATTCAGTCTTTCTCCACTAAGTAAGATATGAACTGTAGGGGTTTTGTAGATGCTTTTTGTCATTAAGGAAATTCCTGTCCCTACCTAGTTTTCCTACAGTCCTTATGAGAATCAGATATTGGATTTGTCAACTTACTTTTTTAAATATTTTTCCAGATGATTATGTGACTTTTCCTTTTTTAGTTTGTTACTATAGTGATTGGTTTTCTAACGGCAACTCAATTATGTATTCCTGGAATAAACCCCAATTGATCATGGTGTATTATCCTTTTGCTATATTATTAAATTTTCTTTGCTAAAATTTTGCTCATAGAGTTCATATCTGTGTTTATGAGAGATAACAGTCTTGTATAGCTTTCATTTCTCATACAGTGTTTATCTGATTTTGCTGTGAGAAACCTGTTCTCTCCTTTTCAATTTTCAAGTTTGTGCAGTATCAGTCTTATTTCTTCTTTAAATATTTTTGCAACAATTTCATTGAAATATACTTCATATACCAAATAATTCACCTATTCAAAGTCTACAACTCAATGGCTTTTAGCGTATTCACCTCTAGAGTCCATTTCTATTTCTTCCTTCCTGATCTTCAGCCTATTGTTATTAGATGTTTTTGGATACATATATTATAAGCCTCACAATGTATTGTTGTTATTTTTTACTTAAACAGTCAATTATCTTTTAAATATAAATTTTCAATATATTGAAATATATTTAAAATTATATTTAAAAGATAATTGACTGTTTAAGTAAAATTGAATATTACTCAATATATTGAATAATATTCAATTTAATATAAATTTTCAAATAAATAAAATTATCTAGATATTAGTAATAAGCATTTTATATATTTATCTATGTTGTTACCAGTCTGGCCTCTTTATGTAGAACCAGGTTTACATCTGGTATCATTTAACATTTCTTAAGTCATTTACTGGTGATGAATTTGTTTAAGCTGTTGTATGTCAGAATATTTTTTATTTCACCTTTGTGTGTGAAATATTTTTTACTGTGTATAGTTCTATCTGACAATGTTTTTTAATGTATTTTAAAGGTGTTGCTACACTGTTTTCTCATTTACATTGTTCTAAAAAGAAGTCTGCTGTCATTTTATATTTGTTCCTCTGTCTAAAATTATCTTTTTACTTTGACTGCTTTTAAGAGTTTCTCTTTATTGCTGATTATAAGAAATTGCTGTATTGTGGGCCTTGGCTTTTGGTTTGTTTTTTGTTTTGAGTATATAATATATATATATATGTATATTTCTTGTGCTTGTTCTTTGTTGAGCTTCTTAGATCTATGAATCTATCATTTTAATCAAATTGGAAAATTGTCAGTGATTTTTTACTTCAAATATTTCTCTCTCTCCCCTTCTTTCCCCTTTACTTTTGGGACTGCAATATTTTTTGGGGGGGGACTGCAATTTTATACTTATTATGCTGCTTGAAGTAGTCCCACAGCTCACCCATACTCTTTTAGTTTTTTGGATTCTCTTCACTCCTTATGTTTCATTTGGGAATTTCTATTTCTATGCCTTCAAGTTCACTCATCTTTTCTTCCAGAATATCTAGTCTGCTGTTAATTACTTTCAATGTGTTTTTCATTTCAGACATTAAACTTTTCATCTCTAAAAGTTCAATTTGGGTCTTTTTAAAAATATCTCCCATGTCTCTACCTATTTAATTAACATATGAAATAAGGTTATAATAATTGTTTTAATATCATCTGATGCTTATTCTAACATCACTAGCAGTTCTGGGTCAGTTTCAATGGATCAATAATTCTAATTAAGAGCTATGTCATTCTGCATCATTACTTTCTGGATAATCATTGATTGGACAATATACATTACAAATTTTACCTTGAGTTTTATTTTGGGATACAGTCAGATTATCTGGAAACAGTTTAATCCTTACAGGCGTTGCTTTTGTGATTTTAGGGGAGTTTGGAGCAGTACTCAGTCTAAAGCTAATTATTTCCCAATATTGAAGAAATATTTTTTGCAGTATTCTATTCAACGCCCTATTAGTTGTGAATTTTTCCATTTTGGTTGATGGCAAAAGAAATTATTCCTCCTGCCCTGTGTGAGTTTACTGTTCTTTAATGACCAATGTTCAATGTCTTGAAACTATTATTTTATATATTTTGTCCTTTAGTTGTTCTCGTTTCAAACAGAATGGTAAATCTAGTCCCTGTTACTCCATCTTTGGTGGTGAATATTTTCTATTACTTTTATTCTTCCATTTATCTATTCAACAAATAATTATGTTCCATTGCTGTGCTATAAAAGGCTGAGAAGATTCAAATAAAAGATCTGCTCCAAGAGGATGGAGATTTGTCTGTTCTGCTTACAACTGTTGTTCCAGGGAATGAACAAAGTGCTCATTCATCCTAGTGCTCAGAAGCAGTGGGGAAGAGAGACAATTCTATTTCAGTGAACAGGTTCCATATGAGCACAAGACCTGACTACACAGAGGGAAGAATGCTTTAGTCAACATGGGAGAATCTAAAGGCCTGAAAGCAAAGGTAACACTTGGGGCCATTTGTAAAAGGGGAATAGAAGTCTGTTAGAGAGACAAGGGGTTAAGATACTGCAAACAGATGAGCTAATATGATTAACAAAGATATAGAGACATGAAGACACATAATATGTTCAGAGAACTAAAACGTACTTGGAATGTTGTATTTGTTTGTTTTTATTTGTTTGTTTGTTGTGGGACAGGCTTCTTGCTTAGTCTAGAGTGAAAAGACATCATTATAGCACATTGCAACATCAAACTCCTGGCAAAAGTAGCTGAGACAATAGACTTGTGCCACCAGGTCAGCTAATTTTTTTTTTTTTTTTTGTAGAGATGTGGTCTTACTATGTTGCTCAGGCTGGTCTTGAACTCCTGGTCTCAAGTGATCCTCCTGCCTACACCTCCCAGAGTGCTGTGATTAGAGGTGTGAGTCACTGTGCCCAGCCACTTGGAATGCTATGTATATAAGAGGTAGAGGTGGGACCGAACAAAAAGGGAGTGGTAAAAGATGAGACTGAGCAGGTGGTTAGGGGGCGAGGTCATCTAGGATCTTGCATAACATGATAAGGTTGTAAACATATGTTTGAAGAGAACATGATTAACTAATATGAAACTTACAATTTTTGGAGAAAAGAAGACTAGTAAAAAGATTAAATCACAATATCAGAGAACCCCACAATGTGAGAAAATGGAGAGAAAATTGCCTGGGAAACCAGAAAGTGGGTCTGAAATTAGAGTGAGGTAAGTAAGGCATTGAGGGATTAAGTTTAAAGAGCTGCTCACTCTCAGGAGAATGAAAGTGCCCCTGTGTCCCTGTACACCAAGACAATGAATTGCTCCTTAAAATTTGCACTCTACATGCTACACTTGCCTCCCTCTAGTCCTGGTCCTGGTAGGAAGATTTCTCTTTTCCTGAAGGCAATCAAACAACAATTCAATGGCACAGTGGTCCAAGTAGAGATTGAAAATCAATAGACAACAGACAGACATAAACAGTACATAGAGAACCTATTTATTCACACAAGAAGATGTTCAACTAAATCTCTCCCCACTATTTGGAACTTTAACCATTGCCAAAAGTCAGTTATATATAACAGATCTTTACCGAGAAGATAGAAAATTTGAATTAAATCTTTTGTAAGTTGATCTCCCACTCATGCTCATGAACAGCCAGCCATTTCACCTGGGCCTCCCAACAGGTTCTTGTCAAAGCCTGGAGGAAAATTGGCTAACCTGGTTCCCAGGCACCCCACATCCTGACCTCATCCCTAGAAGACAGCTCCCAAACAGATGAGGCTTTTTCAGGAAAGTCCTGCACTCTCAAGCCTTGCCACTCAAAGTATGGTCACTGTGCCACTGTATAGCAGGACAGAAATGGGCGCTGTTCAGAAATGCAACACAAACAACACAATATTGTAAATATTTACATAGCAGTTACATTGTATTAGGTGTTAAGTAATCTAGAAATTATTTAAAAGTATATGGGAAGATGTGCATAGATTATATGCAAATACTATACCATTTTATATAAGGGACTTGAGCTTCTAGAGATCTTGATATCTGTAGAAAATCCTGAAACAAATCCCTCACAGATACTGAGAGACAATATTGATAGAGGTGGATATAGACATAGGTGCTATATTAATATATGTGTGCATACTTATTGTATATTAATCTTCATATGCTACAAATATGCAAATGTATATGTATCTACAAATTTGTATATGTACATATATAATTTACACTTATGAGAAAGTATTGGCTATGTTTCCAAGCTTTACCCCATGTACAGCCCTGAATTATCCTCTCTGGCAAGCTTTGAACCTTCTTAATGAAGTAAATTTCCATGTGCAACCATTCAGACATTCAAGTCCAAAGATTTAACTATTCAGTATTTCCTTTTCATAATCTGCTTTGGAAGTGTATGCTTGGAAAGTATCTGGAGATGATAAAACCCTCCTGTCTGATTCACGGCTGATCTTTGGCTGGTCTCAGGCTCGTCCTTGGTACTTTGGTGGTCTCTCTTTAGCACTTCTACATATGGTTGCACCTGCTTCCCTGCAGAAGTTTCTACTCCTGTAAAAAACTGAATTATCAATAAAAAACAAACTGGTAAATGACAGGCAATTACATAAAATTAATTATTCAAAAGAAGATTTAATATGGAAAGGAAATCAAAACTTTATTCAGTGAAGTGAAATAAAACATACACATATATAATTTTCTCTATCTATTAGAATTAAATTATGACATCCAAGAAGAAATTCTTCCCCGGGGTTTGATCAAGGTGCTATGAAATGAGCCTTCCGCACTGATCTCTGACAAGTTCTATTTCCTCTTTGCCTGAGTTTACATTCTCAAATTTTTAGTACTGATCCAAGAATTCCTAGTTATTTTTCGCTCTTTGAGTGACAGGCAACAGCAAAGAAAAAAAAGCTAGTTGTTGTCATGCTGTGGAGAAGAGACATATTTGATGATGGATGAAGTTAAAATTTCACAGAACTTTTAAAATCTGCCAACTCGTTTATAATTATCATCAATAACTTTTCCTCATATCATTTATATTTGTCCATGTAGAGAAGATAGTTATAAACTCATTTAAACCACTTTGAGGGCTGAGTAAAGGAATTTAATACAACTCTTTCTCTCCAAAATATGGAAAGAATGTCTCAGCTGCTCTGTGAAATAGAAAAAACTCAGAATTTGAGCTCTGTAGGCCTCTAGCTACAGACTTATACACACAATGGAATGTCATTCCATCATAAATAAACAATGAAATCCTATCACTTGCAACATGGCTATAACTGAAGGATATTATCTTAAGTGAAATAAGCCGGGAACAGAAAGACAATTACCACATGTTCTCACTTCTATGTAGGAGCTAAAAATATTGATCTCATAGAGGCAGAGAGCCAAATGGCGATTACCAGGGGTTGAGAAGAGTAGCAGAGAGGTGGGATAAAGAAGGGTTGGTTAATGGGTACAAAAATACAGTTAGATAGATGGAATAACATCTGGTTTTCAAAATCACAATAGGGTGACTATAGTTAACACATGATATGTTTCAAAATAACTAGAAGAGTATATTTGGAATGTTCCCAACACAAAGAAATGATGAATGTTTAAAGTGATGGGTATCCCAGTTACTCAAAATTAACTATCACACAGTATATGCTTATATCAAAATATCACATGTAACCCATAATGTGTAAAACCATTTATATACCCATAAAAACTAATGAATTAATTTTTTTTTAATTATGAGACTTAGGAATATGGGACAATCTCCCCTTGTAAGTAAACTGTATAGAAATAATTTTGTATGTGTTTTCTAAAGTTGTTCTAGTTGTTTTAAATATAATTTAAAAGGTAGGTTCAAGTGGGAAAGAGGAATTAATTCCTCCTTTTAGAAATAAAGCTGGGGGTATGTTAGCATGGTCAAATGAAAATACTAAGCCAATTGCAAATTAATGAACACTTTCTACAGCTTCAGCTTTAAGATCAGCAGGAGATCAGGAATAGAGTGAGCGGGTGGGGCTGGGTGCCAGGAAAACCCTTTCAGAAAGGAAATTCTTGGAGCCAGTGGATGTGTAGACATATTAGAAACAAGAGGTAGTTTGGACAAATGCAATTTGTCAAACTGCATGTAGCAAAGAGCCTATTTCAAGGCAAAGATGATCCATTGGAGGAAAGGGACTTGGAGAAAAAGGTTTAACAACTGAGTAATTTAGGATTAAATCTAAAGAGCCTCCAAATAACAAACACAATAAGCAAATAATAAAAAAAAAAAGTAAGTAAACAAATGCACACCTTTTGTCTTCCAAGTGTCAGGGAGAGGGCACAACTCCCTGCCAGAGCTTTTCATCCAAGTCTGCTCTGAATCCCTGAAGCATTCAAATCACCTCTAAATCTGTCCCAGAAATGCTTGGATTTCAAAAGAACTTCCATTATGAATCTTTAGTTTCAGTGAGAAGAAAACTTGTATTTTAACATTTACTATAAATTACATTACATGTTTATTTTCAGTTTTTATATACAAATTCCTTTTATATACAAATTCTCAACACTTTAAACAAGTGAATGTTTGGAGAAGGGGCCAAATGGCAGAGAAATAGCAGCCTGCATACGCCACTCTCAGGGAGAGTATTGAATGTGGCAAATAGATATTCACTTTTGGATCAACTATGTAGGAGATTGGGAATCAACAGACAGATGATACAAGGCACTCAAAGTGAAGGTGAGGGAAGTGGGGCAACCCACTTGGCAGGATCAGAGGTACTGGGACAAGGTACCCACATGTGAGACAGAGGAGAGAACCCCAGGGCTTCACGCTTTCCCCCAGACATTGCAATATCAGCTGCAGGAGGGCTCTTCCACCACAGCAGGCCTCTGGGCTAATTTAGGGAGCTAATTGGAGACTGTGCAGTGGCATTATTTTGTGGGCAGTGGCATTACTTTGGAAAGAAAGCACAGCCAAGTCCTGCTGATTCCAGACCAGAGCACTGCATCTACCTGGAGTTCAGATCTGTGGGGGCTGCCTTCTCATTGCCCCTGTTGAGCCAGGAAGGGAGAAAGAAGGCCAGCCACTCTTGCACACCCTATGGGCAGTTGCTACCTACCCTCACTGCTGCTGGGGGACCCGGGTTGAGGCATCCATGAAACCAGTGCCAGCTGTTGTCTTGGTGGCCCCACCCAGCCACAGCTGCCATAGAACACTGATGGAGCACATTCTCACAGCTCCTTTCACCACCTCTTGGGTAGTGCTACCACTAATGAACTTGGGCGGGGCAAATGCTTGTGCTACTGCCTCTACTACTGCCAGACCTGGGCAGAGTTAATACCCAGGCTGCCACATGCAAACCACCTGCTGCATTCCACCTGCCCATGACAACCACAGGGAAATGAGGAGACAGACACAGGAAAGTAGCAGTGTTAAAGTTCACCGTGCACCTGTCCCTCTTCTATCTGATCAATTTTCCAGGGTAGGACTCCAGGGACCTTTCCCTCTCTCCATTAAGCAACGGAGCTGACAACAGATGAGAATGGTGTGTTGCAAAGCTATCTGTTTTAAACTGAGAGAAGTGGTTCCAGATAAGAAGGAGCCAGCATAAGAACTCTAGCCACATGAAAAGAAGGCTATTTCGATACCCCCAAAGTATCTCCAACCAAAAGGAAATTGTTGAAATGTCAGAATGGAATTCAGAGTATAGATCACAAGTAACATCAATGAGATTGATGAGAAAGTTGAAAACCAGCACAAAGAAACAACCCTTGCCTCCCAAAAAGAGTCAAGACATGATGCAGAAATTCACTAAAGTGAAAGATAATATAAGAATAAATAGAACTTCTGGAAATGAGTCATTTAGGGAATGTCAAAATACAGTGGAAAATTTTAACAATAGACTAAACCAAGCAGAAGAAAGAATTTCAGAGTTTGAAGGCTTTTAATGACCAGAACAGAATTAATTTAATCAGTCAAAAGTCCCCTCCCCCCAAAAAATATATATATATAGAATAACAAACAATCTGAGAAATATGGGATTATGCAAAATAAACAAATAAGAGAATCATGGGTGTCCCTGAAGAAGAAGGAAAAGCAAGAGGTATGGAAAACTTACTTGAAGGAATAATGAAGAAAAATTTCTCTGGTATTGCTAGAGATTTACACATCCAGATACAAGAAGCTCTGCAAACATCTGAAAGATGTGAGGCAAATGGGACATCACCAAGTCACACAGACATCAGCCTGGCCAAAGTCAAAGTGAAGCCTGAAGATCTAAAGCATCAAGTAACTTACAAAGGAAAACCCAGCAAACCCAGCAGAAGCCTTGCAAGCCAGAGCGATTTAGGGTCCCATTTTTAGTCTTTTTAAACAGAACAATACTAAACAAATACTAGCCAAGAATTTTGTATTGCACAAAACTAATTTTCATAAATGAAAGAGAAATAAAATCTTATATAAACAAACACTAAGGGATTTTGTCAGCCCTACAAGAAATGTTTAGATGTGTTCCATACAAGGCATAGAACAATCGGTATTTGTTAGTGTAAAAACATTCCAAAGTTAAGATTAATACCTCTTATTAAATAGTAACACAAGGGAGAATACAAAACAGCTAGGTAACAATCAAATTAATGACCAGAACAGTATCTCACATGTCAATATTAACATTGAATATAAATGTCTTACTGACCCATTTTTGCCTGAATGGATCGAAACATACAACCCAAATATATGTTGTCTCCAAGAAACTCATATAACTAGCAAAAATGCTCATAGACTCAAGGTAAAGTGGTAGAAGAAAATATTATTCCATGCAAATGGAAACCAAAAGTGATCAGAGGAAAGATGCACTACTCTGGTGACAGGCACAATAATAGGCCTAACTGCAACATTATACAATTCATCTATGTAACCAAAAAAACACTTGTACCCCTAAATCTGATGAAATAAAAGATAAATAAGGAAAGATTTGAATTTCTAATTATTTTATCATATTGTATACATAAGGCTGGGTTTTGTATATATTTATGGAAGCCAAAGATTTAATATATGCAACTAAAAATTATTAAAAATTTCTACATTATGGTGATAACCTGGAGAAACAAAACTAATAGGAAAAAAGAACTTTTTTTTTAAAGCAGCAACTTTGTCCATTATTTGTTGCTTTTGATTCTAGGATTTGTATGCTTTCCTCTATTGAGAATTAAAATTAGGAGGAAAAATTTTATTTCCAGCGTAAGGACCCAAGTGATCTTTTCTATACATATCCATGCTTGGAAAACACTTGACAGAAACATCACCACTCCCTATTCCTGTGCCTAGGCAGACATCATTAATTGATCACAGCTCTCTGTTCCCAGTGAGTTTAGACAGAGATTTCATGCATCCTTCCAAGTAGCCATTACAACTGGTTGAAATTAGCATATTAAATAAATCCTATTTTATGTCTTGGAGCCAGTACCTCAGTTGTTGAAATTTTTAATGCGTAAAATAAGGCAAGGATCTTGCCAAAGTGGCATTTATTCCATAACTTGAATATACCAAAATATAGAAAGAAACAATAATGGAAATAGCAACATTCATAACCTGATATCTATTTTGTTGCTATTCACTAAAGGGATTTGTTCTTATGTCTGTTGCTATTTAAGTGCAATGTAATTACGTATTATGAAAGATATATACTACTTTAATAGATGTTATTATTTAGATTTTGCCATAATTATTTTTATTTGTGTCAGAGTACATAAATACTTTGGGGAGGCAGGCCTTTTTAAGATGAAAAGATGGTTTTTAATTATTATGGCTTTCTTTGCTTGGAACTGATTTTCATAATTAACACATATTAGAGTCAAATGCAACGATGTATTTTATGCTCACTGGAGTATACAAAATTTAACTTCTCTCAATGGGCTGTTTGTGCAGTAGCATTTTCACAATGGCCTCTGCACACTCTGGGTAATGGTAATATTATGCTAATGTGCAAGTTTATACTATCAAAAGTATTAGATCAACTTTTTGCAGAGTTTACACAATGTCACATTTACTTGATGAAAATGTCCATAGTAAAATTGCATTTTAGTAACAGAATAGTCAGATCAGGACTGACTAATCATAGATGCAGCATGAAGGGCTAGAATCAGAAAGAAAAAGGCAGAGAACTCTGTTATTGATTTTGTAAAAACATCTTTTCTAGTTTTTCTAGAGAAAAAAACACAATGCAAAATTTGAATCTGAAGCTCTTGGTATTTTTCTAAACCTCTTTTCTTAATTTTGCTACTGCTGCACATAGCAGAGTCACAAAGATCGTCCAGTTCTTCACCAGTCCCAGTTTGTTCTCTTGCCGGGCACACTGCTGGACTACACCTTTCAATCTTACTCCCACTGAAGTATGGCCACGTGGTTTAGCTCCAGCCCACGCAGTGTGAGTAGAAGTGGTGCCAGCCACTTCCAGGCCCAGCTCATAAAACCTCTCAGATGTGTCCTCCATGTTCTTCATCTTTCTAATAGCTTGATACAGAAAAACACTGTGAACTTGAAAGTCAAGACTGAAGACATTGAAACCAGAAGTTGGAGAGAGCCTGGGTTCCTGAATCACCACCAGTTAGGAACATGCATTTCAGCTTCACAGGAGCAAAAGGTAAACATATATCATGTTTGAACCATTACACTCTATTCAATGTGTTGATTATAGCTTCTAGTTTTATAACTAACATACAGTTTTTCCAAGAAATTTTTTTAGATCAGTGGTTCTGCATCCAGGTATAAGGTGATGGGAAGAAGGTAGATGGAACTGGGAGTATCATAAACTCCTAGGTTTGCACACTTTAATCCTTCCTTACCCAGACTCTTATTCAAAGCCCTATCTTAAAATGCCAAGTAAGAGCAAGAAGAAGAATATGTCAAGGAAAATGAGGCAAAGAAAGATTAAGTAACTTGCTGAAGGTCACACAGCAAGGAACTGGTAGAGCCTGGATTCAGACATGAGTGGTGTAACTCCAGAGCTCACATTTTTAGCTGCAGTGTTACCCTGTCTCTTAACTCCTGCTGGACATTGTTGGAGTATTTGGTGTTTCCCAAATCTCATAAATGTGTTGAACTCTGCACTTTCTACTTGGAAGGCTATTCATCAAAACATCCTAATACAATTTTTTGTCTGACTTTCAACCAACAACTATTGTAACTATTTGCCCTGAATAAAAATGAATATTATTGTCAGGGACAATTTTAGAGGCCATATATTCTAGGGGAAAAAAATCACTGTACACTCTAAAGCAGTACTTACAATTTCTGACCCTTCTTACTACTGCTCCCTCAATTTACCTGGTTAATCGGGAGTTGACTATACAACAAAGGGGACATAATTCAATCAGCAGTAGAAGCATGTTGCCTCAGGAGAGCCTATGAATAGCCAATTGGCATGTCTCAGGGAGCCACTGGATCACCGGTGATATTCACACAGTCGTTAATGGACTCCAACAGAAGGTAGTTAAATACGTAGGCTCAGAGCCACACTACCAGGTTCTAATCCAACTAGCTTTTTCTTGGGGAGTGGAGGGAGTAGTATCATTAATTTGCTCCTAGCTTGATTCCCTCATTTGTAAATGGAAAGATGATGATGATGATGATGATGATAGTCACTTCATAGTGTTATTGGAGGTTTAACAAGGTAACACATACAAACACATAGTAAACTTCTTAGAAGTATTAGCTATTATTATTATTTTAAAGACTAGAGCTAAACAGCTAAAAGCCCAAAAGGACTAATTCCAATATGGAGGGCTCTTGGGAACATGTATAAAGGAAACGATACTTAATTTAATGTGAAGTTGGGCGAGGCAGCACAATAAGGGAGCTTAGAAATTGACAAAACCGGATGCACGTCTTGTCCTAAGACTGTCTCATCTCTAGCAAATTACATATTTCCACAAACTCAGTGTCTTCATATGTAAAATGAATTAAAAAATGTTGAGGTTTACCTCACTTGTCAACCCTTTATGCATATTTTCTTCTTTTTGTTGCTTATGTCAATGGAACACATTTTTGTATGCCATTGTTAAGCTAAGTTTAGCTTTGGTTAAGCAACTTCACTGGCTAGAGAAGAATAAAAGTGAGTTTTTATGGAAATTATTGACAATTTTCTTTCTTTCTTGACTGTGAAGCAGTAAAACATCCAAACTTTCGACTCTTCTCCTTCCATACACATCTAGCCTCCCCACTATGGAGTTTACTCCCTAAATGACTCCATCTTGGGGGCATGTATTTGTGACCTTGCTGTAATTCCCTGTCATTCTTCCAATAAGCATAACATTTTTAGGTAAGAAATATGACATAAAGAGTTACATTCATTCTTTACTGAATATTATTATTGTATGTTCAAAACAATATAGTCTTAGAACTTGGCTACTAAGGAACATTTTACACTAAAAGAAAGTGGGAGTTCCATAGAGAAATGGCTGGAACGTAGAAAATGCAGGATAAGACTCAATTATTCAGGGTGTAGAAAATAAAGAAGTACTCAAGATACAATGCAGACAAGTCAGAAATAACACAGGATCCAAATTTAAAGGGTTCCAAATGGCCGAATCTGGGACAATTTGACCATCAAAATAATGAATAATAAATAATAATAGAGTCTAGATTTCATATTGATTTAAGCAAATAAATGAACAAAAAGTAAATGAGAGAGAAGGAAAAGCTTGCATTTGTAATAGAATGCGAGCTTATAAACATGCAATAATTGAGTTAAAAATCACCATTTATAACTCTTATAATAATGGCATCATATTAATGTTAAATTTTCTGATATTTACATTTATACTACTGCTATTTATTTCCTTATTCTTAGGAAATAAATAATAAAGTATTTATAGGTAAATAGACATGATGTCTGCGACTTGCTGTCAGATCATTCCAAAAATAATCAGTGTGCTTGTGTTCACATGTGTGTATGGAGAGAGAAAGAAAGAGAGAGGAATGATAAAGCAAATTGACAGAAACATTAATAACATACTAACATTAGTATACCCTTTATTTGTATATGAATGTTCTTTGTATTATTCTTGCAACTTTTCTATAATTTTAAAATATTATCAACATAAAAATTACCCAAACTCATAAATAAATGAAATGTATTATGCCATTTACATTTTTAATGCATATTACATAATGTGTTTGGAAAAACACTGGGGTTTGTCTGGGACTAGATCTAGACTTTTTACAATCAACCACAATCGAATTAATTTTTCTTTCATTTTTTTTTTATTGTTGGGGATTCATTGAGGGTACAGTAAACCAGATTACACTGATTGCATTTGTTAGGCAAAGTCCCTCTTGCAATTGTGTCTTGCCCCAAACAGGTGTGGCGCACACCAAGGCCCCACCCCCTCCCTCCTTCTCTCTCTCTGCTCTTCCTTTTCTCCACTCCTCCGAATTAATTTTTCTTTCTAAGTCTTCTCATTTCAATTTGAATTTTTCTGGGATACAACCTCAACATAAAATACGACACCTCTGTCAGGATTAAACATATCTTTTCCTGAGTTCGGGGATCTAAAGTCAGGCAGCACTTACCACACAACTGCACTCCATCGCTACAAGTATCTGATAGGTAAGGGGCACAATATGAGGTAATATCCTTCATTTAATTCCATCCTCATGACATTCCTATTAAGTAGTTTTCAGGTCTTCATTTCACAGAGCTTCGGGGACATGAAATAATTTGCCCAGGTCATGGCAGATCACTCCCCTCGTAAGTGGCAGGGCAGCTCACCATGCCCACACCACATTCTGTCTACTGTAATGCCATATCCCCTGTTCGGTTGATCCAGGATACCCTCCCTAAAGCTTGCCACAAAGATTTTGAAGGCTTGATGAGATGAGAAGCTGGGAAGGGGATGGGGGGGGGGGGGTGTCATCTCAAAATATACAAAGAATTTGCATTTGAAAGTGAAAGAAATTTTTTAAAATACCCTTTAGAATTTTTTTTTTTTTTTTTTTTTTGGAGGCAGAATCTTGCTCTGTCACATTGGGTAAAGAGCAATGGCATCAACATAGCTCTTCAATCAATCCTCCTGCATCAGCCTCCTCAGTAGCTGGGATGACAGATGTGCACCACATATCTGGCTAATTTTCTAGGTTTTTTTTGTAGAGACAGGGATCTCACTCTTGTTCAAGCTGGTCTCCAACTCCTGAGCTCAAAGGATCCTCCCAACTCAGCTCCCCAGAGTTGGGATTATGGGTGTGAACCACCACACCTGGTCTATTGTTGTTGTTGTTTTTTACGCCACTAGAATGGATATTATGCATGAAAAGATACCATAACTGGAAATGTAGCTTCTGAGCTCATATTTTAAGATTCATTTAATGGATTGGAAGCAGTATGGTAATTTTCTGTGGGACACTACACACATTGTTTATTATGCAGACAGAGTCGCACTTCCATGGACTATGTATACAGGATTTATTAATAGAATAAAGTTAAAAAATATGGATTTAGTTTTCCCTGGGCCTTCAAATGATCACGGGATCTTGTGAACACATATGTGGTATCATTTTTGGTTGATCATATTTCAAGGGTTTGAAGACCTGATCCCCAAATTTCACTGGAAAAAAGACTATAAAATGTTAACAGAATTAAATGAAGACAGAGGCTTTGTGAAACAGAGTCTCACTCTGTTGCCCAGGCTAGAGTGCCGTGGCCTTAGCCTAGCTCACAGCAACATTAAACTCCTGGGTTCAAGCCATCCTCCTGCCTCAGTAGGCTGGTTTGGCATTGAATTATTTTAAAAGGGATAATGCAAATAATAAGAATGCAAAAATAAAATGAGCCACTTTTTTCTTGCTTTAATTTGTATAAGAGTAAGAGGAAAGACATCTGTTAAGTATGCAGCTTTTCTATATAAAATAATGATTATTTCCAGTATCAATCATGTTGGAGGTCACGTGTGGTGGTTCATGCCTATAATTCTGGCACTCTGGGAAGTTGAGGTGGAAGGATTACTTGGGTTCAGGAGTTCACTATCAGCCTGAGCAAGACTGAGACGCTATTCCTACTAGAAATTGAAAAATTAACCTGCTGCTGTGTGGTGGATACCTCTAGTCCCAGCTACTCAGGATGCTGAGTCAGGAGGATCACTTGAACCCAGGAGTCTGAGGTTCCTGTGAGCTAAGCTGAAACCATGACACTCTAACCTGGGCAACAGAGTGAGACTCTGTCTCCAAAATAAATAAATAAATTTTATATATATATAAGAAAAATCCATGGATCCAAAAGAAAAGCAGAACAAAATAAAACTAGGAAGATCAACGTAAGCCAGCAAGAGAAATGTTTCTTCCCTAAGGGGTAAAAGAGTGGATGGACTGGAGACTTACCCCTATAGGAGTTTAGACACTCTTACAGGGAGGCAAGAATATGGCTCCTGCCTCAGGTGGCATCCAGAAATGCGCCACGCCAAGACATTTTGCCTTGACTGATTGGAAAAGAGTCTCTCTTGCTGAGAAAGGAAGAAGCTCTACAGCTGGGCTTAGAGGCACTTTTTACACAAATCTATGAGAATAGTCAGGAGTGTGTGAACTTCGGAGCAGCCACGTCTAGGAATGAATTATAAAGGGTTGTGGTTTGCTTTCATTATTTCAAAGCCTTCACAAAAGTCTTGCTTCATATTGCAGCCCAATTTCAACTCTGTGTGTTGAGGGTCAAGGACTCAGGCCTGAGGGAAAAAAGAAAGGAATTGCCTTGCTGAGGTGGTGAGAATATAGACCAAGGACAGGCTGAGGACTGGGAAGCCAGGAGCAGGCTCTCAACGTGATTAAGGCAATGCCATTCACAGTCCAGACCCAGCCCTCAGAGGGCCAGATGGGCCAGTCTGTGTTACGAGGTGAGCTACGCGGTGAGATACACCGTGACACCTGCACACTCATGTACAAAACCGGGCAAGTCTTGCAGGACAGGGGCTAATGTTGAGCAAATTGGAATGAAAATACATGAAAAAAATGAATTCCATTCTAGCTACAGTCCAAAATGTGGGAGACTGGCACATCAAAATTTAGGACAAGTTATATAAATTTGTCTACATTGAAATTCATATAAAAGGACACAATTTAATAAATTGTTTCAAATGTGCTGAAGTCCAATACTTCATTATTTACTAATAGTCATGAGGAACTAGAGACATATTAATATTTACGTCCTATTGAAGCCTGTTATTCAAATAGCGTAGCACTTGTTATTAATATATTTACCCATATTAACTTGAGACCTATCTTGCTTTGGTTATCTTTGACTCAGTAACTCTGTTGGTGAAAACTGGAGCACATGGTAGTGATAGATCTGGGTCTTGGATTTTGGGGAATAGCAACCCTTTTAGAGCTCTGTAATGAAGAGAAACGCATGGCAAAAGGAAGAGAAGTCACCTGACATTAAAACAGGCCCTCAAATCTACCATTAGTACTCAGTCATAATTGTTGTAAATATGTGCCTTTATTGTATCATTCAACAACACATTGGGGATAGTGTTTATCTTCCCACTTTTCTGACCACACCCTGCTCCCATCATAATTTCCTGCCTTTATCATCCTCTTCCCCAACTCTGCACCTACCTAGAACAGTCCCCAGAGTGCTCTCTAGTTTTCAAAGTCTGTTGTCTCTAAGTTCTTCTCTCAATTCCTAGCAATCTGGGAAGGGAATTCTTATCTTCTCACAGGTGTGGGTGGCACCCTCCAATATGTTCTCATACCCCGGACCTCTACAGACCCCACCACTAAGCTCTGTCTCCCACAGATAATCCCTGGAACTTTCATCAGCCACCATGAGTCCAATTGAAAACTGTTGATTTTAATATTCATTTCAGCCAGATTTCACCTGTTTACGAAAATTCTGGGGGGTGAGGTATCAGTTTACACAGTAGAGCAGCCAAGGGAGCCTGATGTGAGAACACCACATGGCTAAGTTAATGGAAACTGGTCCTTCAGTGGACCTTAGCTTAGCTCTGTCCAGTGGCTGCCACATGTACACTAACAGGGTTAGTGAGAAAGGAAAGAATGAGAATGGAGCCACCCAATCCTATAAAATGGGTTGAGATTTCTCCTGTCATATGGGAGTATATGCCACTGTTACTTGTAACTTTGCAAACTCTCACAGTGTGAAGTTCTGCCAGGGGAACCTGATCTCGTGAACAAGCAAACTGGCTCATGGCTGCTCCTTGGTGGCTAGTGACAGAGAGACAATGCCTCTAATCTTGGAAAAAAATCTGCATTAGTGGATGAATTTATTTGCACTATGTGGGATCCACAGTCATACATATTTGTAAGACTGCTTGGAGGGAGTAGCTCCTTCCTCTTGTTTTGCCAGCAGTTATATCTTGGTAACCCCACCCACTCACTTAACCCTCTTGGCTGTCCCCAGGAAAACTGTCCTTCCTATGGAATTCCGATCACTTGTTCATCATGGAGTTGGGTTCTGACAGCCATCTTCATGGAGAAAGAACTGGAGAGGCTGCCACTAGACCAGCTCTAGACTGAAACTCAGTCTAGCCCAGGTTTGGGAGCCCTTTGAAGTGTTTTTCTAGAGCTAACCATGGCACTACTCCTATCAAAGGGGAAGAGCATATTGCAAATCCATCCAAACTGATTGATATTTATATTACATAGTCCCTTTTGACACTATGTCAAGAACTTATATCAAGATTGGATAAATTCTAGAAATACTTCTTCCGGAAAAGAACACAACCACTTCCTGTTTTAAATTTCCTTTGAATAAATGGAAACATTAAAGACATTAAAGAGAAATATAGCAACTTTAATTTGTAATGTCTTTTGCTTCTGTCACTTGAAATTAAGCCCATGATATCTGAGCACAATTTCCTATATTAAATAATACATAAAGCAAGATAATTAAAAGGTATGCACACATGCTGGGAGAAAAACGCTTTTGAGTAAAACACTGACTTTAATCTCTGCCTCCGATGATGAAATGTAGTGAAACCAAGCAACTGAAAGCAAATAGACACAAAGGACAATGTCAGGAGCTGTTCCTCCCCCTGGCTTTTTCTTCTGAGCCCCAGACTACTTCCTGACATCTGCTATTTACTAGGCATGTTCACGCGGAAGTCCTTAAAATAGACCTCACAGTCAACCTTCAAACCCAAACCCTGCTTCAGCCCCCCACCCACTCCTCCCTCATTTAAGAAATAAGAACATCATCAGCCCAGGATTTTTGGAGTCTCCCTCATCATGACCACCCTCACACACATGCATACAGATACACACACACACACACACACACACACACACACACATACATATCCAATCAAGCTCCATGTCTAGTTCTTTCTACTTCCTTTTCAATCGTCCCCAAGCCCACTGCTACCACCTCACCCAAGCCATCTAGACCACTCCAATAGCATCCTAACCGTTCTTTCCCCCTCCAGCTTTACCCCTTTCCAATTCATTCTCCAGACAAATCCAGAGTGATCTTTTTAAAACACAAAATTGATCATGCCATTCCCCAGTTTAAAATATGAGTAGCATTTTTGCATATGTCTGTAGGCCATGCACCTGTCTTCTTCAGAGAAATTTCTTTTCTTTTTTTTCTTTTTTTTATTTTTTATTAGTATTAGATCATAGCTGTGTGCAGTAATGTGATCATGAGGCACCAAAGAAGTTTCTTTTCAAATCCCTTGCCCAGCCTACGATGGGATCACTTGTTCTTTTCTTGCTTATACGTTTGAGTTCTCTGTGGATTCTGGTTATTAACCCTTTGTCGGAGACATAACCTGCAAATATCTTCTCCCATTCTGAGGGCTGTCTGCTTGCTTTACTTACTGTGTTCTTGGCTGTGCAGAAGCTTTTTATTTATGTATTGTTTTTATCATCTAACTCCAGTGAGACTAGCATATATTACAAAATCCCAAGACCAGAGATGTTGGCATGGATGTGGAGAAAAGGGAACACTTTTACACTGCTGGTGGGAATATAAATTAATACATTCCTTTTGGAAAGATATATGGCGAATACTTAAAGATCTAAAAATAGACCTACCATTCAATCCTGTAATTCCTCTACTGGGAATATACCCAGAAGACCAAAAATCATACCATAATAAAGATATTTGTACCAGAATATTTATTGCAGCCCTATTCACAATTGCTAAGTCATGGAAAAAACCCAAGTGCCCATCAATCCACAAATTGATTAATAAATTGTGGTATATGTACACCATGAAATATTGTGAGCAAAAGCTTTTTAGTTTGATCAGGTCCAAGTAGTGTATTTTTGGGGGGGTTTGTTTGTTTTTATTTTTATTTTTTTTTTTTATTAAATCATAGCTGTGTGCATTAATGTGCTCATGGGGCACCATATACTAGTTTCATAGACCGTTTGACACATTTTCATCACAGTGGTTAACATAGCCTTCCTGGCATTTTCTTAGTTATTGTGCTAAGACATTTACATTCCATATTACTAAGTTTCACATGTACCCTTTTAAGATGCACTCCAGGTGTAATCCCACCAACCCTCCTCCCTCTGCCCACTTCCTCCCTCCCTCCCCTCCCTGTCCCCCTTCCCCCTATTCTTAGGTTGTAACTGGATTATAGCTTTCATGTGAAAGCCATAAATTAGTTTCATAGTAGGGCTGAGTACATTGGATACTTTTTCTTCCATTCTTGAGATACTTTACTAAGAAGAATATGTTCCAGC
>CAUYPK010128761.1:0-15761 GCA_963574355.1 Loris lydekkerianus
CTTTTTGTTGAATTGTAAGAATCCTTAATATAATCTGGATACTAGAACCTTATCAGATATGATTTGAAAATATAGGTGTATCTCAGAGATCTTGTGGGTTTGCTTCCCAATCAACATAATAAAATGAATATCACAATAAAACAAGTCACACAAATTTTTAGGTTTCCTGGTGCATTTAAAGTATATTTACACTGTACTGTAGTCTATGTAGTATGCAATAGCATTGTCTACAAAAAAAGTACATACCTTAATTTATAAATAATTTATTGCTAAGAGATGCTAATGAAGTGAGCGTGTGCTCTTAGAAAAATGTTGCTTATAGACCTACTCAATTCAGAGTTACCCACAAACCTTCACTTTGCACAAAGATGCAATATCTAAGAAGTACAATAAAATGAAATAATAAAATGAAGTATATCTGTATTTTCTCCCATTCCATAGATTGTTCTTTCACTTTCTTGATAATGTCGTCTGATGACAAAAGTTTGTGGGCGGTACTTGTGGCTCAGTGAGTAGGGAGCCAGCCCCATATACTGAGGGTGGCATAGAGGATCGCGTAAGCCCAAGAGTTGGAGGTTGCTGTGAGCTGTGAGGGTACAGTATTCTACCGAGGGCAACAAAGTGAGACTCCATCTCAAAAAAAAAAAAAAAAAAAGTTTGGGTGAACTTTTGAAGAACAAAAGGTTTTAATTGTGATTAAGCCCAATTTATCCAATTCTTTTTTGATGTTATATCTATTTCCAAATCCAAGGTCATGAAGATTTACTTGTTTTTTTCAAAGCGTGTCATAGCTCTTTTTAGATTTTTCATCCATTTTGAGTTTATTTTGTATATGGTATAAAATAGGGGTGCAACTTTATTCTTTAGCATTGTTGAAGAGAATTTTATTCACCCATCGAATGCTCTTGGCACCCTTATGGAAAGTCAATTGGATATAGATGTGTAGGTTTATATCTGGACCCCCTAGTCTGTTTATCTAAATGACTAACCTTATGACAATATTACGCTATATAATAAGTTTTGAAATCAAGAAGTATTAGTCTTCAAACTTGTTCTTTTTAAAGGTTGTTTTGGCTTTGGGGGGTCATTTGCAATTTCATGTGCATTTTAGTATCAGTTTTTCATTTCTGCCACAGACACCATTGAAATTTTCATAGAGATTTATTGAATCTTTAGATTGCATTAGGTAGTATTACCATCCTGATAATTAAATTTTTCAATCCATGAACATAGTATGTCTTTGTATTTATTTAGGCCTCTTTTAATTTTTTCCAGAATATCTTAAAGTTTTTAATATTTAAGTTATGGATTGTTTTATTTAAATGTATTTGCAAGTATTTTATTCCTTTAAAATTTTTTTTTCAGATTGTTCATTTCAAGAGCATAGAAATAAAATAAATTTTTACATACAGATCTTGTATTCCATGACCTCAATGAACTAGTTTATTAGCTCTAATAGTATTTTTGTGTGAATTTCTTATAAATTTATATATAAAACCATGTTATCTGAAAACAGAAATAATTTTACTTCTTTCCTTTCTTGTTCTTGCTTAATCACCTTGGTCAGAACCTCAAGCACAGTATTAAATAGAAGTAGAAAAAGGACTTCCTTGCTTTTTTCTTCATCTTAGGAGAAAAGCTTTCAGTTCTTCACTATTAAGAACTGATGATTTTTAGTATGATTAAGTATAATTTTTAGATATGGGTTTGTCATAGATGCTGCATACCATGTCGAGAAAGTTCCCATCTACTTCTATTTAATGTTTGTGTCACAAAAGCCTATTGATTTTTTCAAAACTTTTTCCATGTCTACTAAGATTATCATGTGCTTTTTGTTCTTTATGTTGAATTATACAATTGATGTTCATGTTGAAACAACCTTACATTGCTAGGATAAATTCTTACTTGATCATGGTGTATAATCTTTATATGCTGTTGAATTTAGTTTTCTAGTATTTTCTTGAGAAATTTTGTGTCTATACTAATAAGAGATATTGGTCTATAGTTTTCTTGTATTATCTTTCTCTGGTTTTGGCATCAAGGTAATACTGGTCTCTCAGAAAGAGTTGGAAACATGGGAAACATGTTTCCTCCCTTCTCTTTTTTGGAAGAGTTTGTAAAGGATTGGAAAGACTCCATCTCTGTCTATCTCTTTCTTCCCCCATCCTTTTCTTAGTAACCACTTGTTTCATTTTGGGGTACCTTGTCAGTGTTGCTTTCCTGCAAACATAAGAAAATAAAAAAATATGTTTTTATTTCTCCTCTTACATATGGTTTACATCTGCAACTACTTGTGTGTGTGTGTGTTTAGAAAATTAGATAGACAAACATAGAGAAAGACAGGTCACTATAAAAGTTTTCAGACAGATTGAGTTATAGTCCATTATTTCACTTCCAAGCAACGCAGTCACAGCATCCTTTCTGATTCACCTGTGCAAGTTTCAACTTTCTGGGCTTATTGGTGTTACTTTTGTTTCATTCGTTTCCATCTGTGCAGATTTTACATTTCCTGATTTTTACATAGCTCAAAACTTTTGTAATTAGATAGATAGATAAAGTAGGAAGCAGTCATCTGTAAGATTCATGTTTTCTTATCATCTAAACTATCCTTGTTATTTATCCCCATTCCACTCTCTCATTTATTTTTAGCATACCAAGTCACATGTCAAAATCACAACCCTAGTTAAATATACTTCACCTGTTCTCTCTCTGTACCCTACAATTAGTCTTACTTTAAATTCATGACCATAAACTTAAAGTGGCAATCACATTACTTTGCCCTAGTTCATTCAATCATTTACTAATGATTATTTTACACTTTTCTTTTCTAAATCTCTTTCCACAAATTCACTTTCTAGTTGTATCCTACTTCACTGAGAAAATTGAACTGGGAGAGGGAGCTTCCACATACTCCCACTGAACTAATGCATTCTTCCTGTTTTCCTCTTACAGTGGATTATGCCTTTATATTTCTAACTCAATAGCTACAAATTCTACCTCACATTTCTCTACTAGAGGCCAGGAAGGGAAAGAAGATAACTTTGTGCTAATACTGAGTCTTTCTGATCTCTATAATCCCCGAAATACCTATCAGAACAAATTTGTTTGGAATAATTCCAGACTGACATTCCAGGCAGGAAAGGAGCCTCTACCCAACTCCTAGCCCTAGAACTAAGCCACTGTCTGTTAGGGCTGAAGTTGACAAAATGATGAGTGAATTGGTGCTACCAAGATTTTAGGTGACAGAAACAAAGTTTCTGGTATGAGTTCTCCTTTATACATTTGGTAGAATTCAGAAGTAAAGCCATCCAGTGTAGGGCTTTTTGTTATTGGGAGACTTTTTATTACTGATTCAATCTCACTACTTCTTACTAGTCTACTCAGGTTTTTCAATTTCTTTCTGATTTTCTGATTTTATGTGTCTAGGAATTTATCCATTACCTCCAACTTTTGTTGTTCATAATAGTCTCTGATAATTTTTTATATTTCTGTGGTATCAGTTGTACTGTTATCCCTTTTCATTTCTGATTTTATTTGGATCTTCTCTCTTTTTTTCTTGATTACTTTAACTAGCAGCTTATCAATTGCCCTTATATTCTTAAAAACCAACTTTTCATTGTGTTGATTCTTTGTATTCTTTAGTCTCTATTTCATTTAGCTCATTTATTATTTCTTTCCTTCTACTAATTTTAAGTTTGATTTATTCTTGTTTTTCTAGTTCCTTGAGAAACATAATTAGGATGTTGATTTCAAATCTTTCGACTTTTTTGAGATAGGTGTCTATTGCTAACAGCCCTACTTTTGCTGTATTCCATAGGTTTTGTTGTGTTTCCATTCTCATTTGTTTCAAGAAATTTTTTTTATTTCCAACTTAATTTATTCATTGACTCAATGGTCATTTGAGAGAATATTGTTTAATTTCCATGTATTTGTATAGTTTCCAAAGTTCCTATTTAGTATTGATTTCTAGTCTTATTTCATTATTGTCTGAGAGGATACTTGATTACATTTTGACTTTTAAAAATTTGTTGAGACTTGTTCTGTGGCCTACTATACGGTCTATCCTAGAGAATGTTCCATGTGCTGATAAAAATAATGTGTATTCTGCAGCTGTTAGATAAAGTGTTCTGTAAATATCTGGTAGACCCATTTGGTCTGAAGTAAAGTTTAAATCCAATGTTTCTTGATTTTCTGTCTAGATGATCTATCTAATGCTGAGAGTGGGGTGCTGGAGTTCCACTTTATTATTGTATTGAAGTATTTATTTTTCTTTAAGTCTAGTAATATTTTCTTTACATAT
Source organism: Loris lydekkerianus (assembly GCA_963574355.1). Taxonomy (NCBI): domain Eukaryota; kingdom Metazoa; phylum Chordata; class Mammalia; order Primates; family Lorisidae; genus Loris; species Loris lydekkerianus. Next base: position 4,301 of record CAUYPK010128761.1, read on the forward strand.
TTGGGTGCTCCAGTGTTAGGTGTATATGTATTTAGAATTATATTGCTGAATTGATCCCTTTATTATTATATAATGACTTTTTTGGTCTCTTTTAACTTTTTTTTACTTCAATTCTCATTTATGTGATAGAAATATAGCTATTCCTGCTCATTTGGGGTTGCTATGTGCATGGAATATGTTTTTCCATCCCTTTATTTTTAGTCTATAGGTGTCTTTATAGTAAGCATATAGTTAGATCATAGTAGTTCCTTTTTTTTTTTTATCTATCAAGCCAGTCTCTATCTTTTAAGTGGAAAATTTAATTCATTTACATTCAAGATTATTATTGATAAGTGATGGTTTTTTCCTGTCACGTTGTTAACTATTTTCTGGTTGTTTTTTACATTCTTTGTTCCTTTCTCTCTCTCTCTTATTGTTCATCATTACAGTTTGATAATTTTCTGCACTGGTAGCATTAATTTTTTCCCTCATGTCTCCAATATCTACTATCTCATATTTATTCTTAAACAATGGTTTTCTTATTTCACTGATAAAATGGAACCTATTACAAGAGTATTTGTATACACGCCTGTCACACATCTATCCACCTACGAGCATCTGTCCTCCAATACTTTGCCTTACTTTTTATTGCCATTGTTGAACTCCACCTCCTCCTAGCTGAGGCAAATTTCTCTGTTTGCATACCAAATACCACCCTGCCCACTCACAATTAGAGCCTGAAAAAGTCAGCCCTCCATTCCTCTTATAAACTCTCCTCAGGAACAAGCCTGACCCCAGTGAGATCATAGTCTCACTCCCTTTACAATTAAGCATTGCATGATGGAGAAATTACATGACCCTTTCCCCAGCATAGATACATAACTATTTCCCTAAACAAGCTGCATCTTCAAGATTCAATGATGCTATGCATTTGGGCCCATCATAGGTGCTCATCATAGCTTGCAGAGTAAGTAAGTTCATAGACACAATCCCAGATCCCAGGACTGCAACTTTAACCACAAAGTTTCTAACCCTCTCAAGAAAATCTTTACCTAGGGTTCAAACCATTATTCATGAATGCCCCCAGTAAAGTACTACAAAGAAATGAAGCCCATTCCTAAAAAAGAAAGCTTATTATACTTTCTAATCCCATAAATTTCCCACACCTTCTGCTTAGGGAACTTTTTCATACCCATAACCTTTTAGTACTCTGCTGAGTGATTGCATATGTGCCCTTCCAATACAGAAAAATAAAATTGACCCTCTATTCACCCTAAGTCGCTTCAGTAAGAACATAAAAAAAGATGCTGCCTATAACTAAAATTAGATTTCTAAAGCATTTTGTATTTTATCTGAGAGCAGCTTTCAAAAAAATATAAGGAAAGAATGCCACTGATGAATTAAGGTCTCAGATAATGAAAGTGCTATTGAACCTACTTCTTTTAGGATACATTAAATTGGTATTTCTCATGAGTTACTGGCAATGCTAGTTCATTGAAAAGACTTCCATGAATGCCAGCCTTTGTCTTCTCCCCTCTCTTTTTGTTCACTTTTCTTGCAGCCAAAAAATTTCTAATGCAAATTTTCAAGTACTTTGTGGCATATTTTCCAGATACCCCCAACCCAACTATTTCTTTCATGAGATCTGAAATTATAGGTTTAATAATTTATTCTTTGCTTCACACATTTCATCTCCTGGGTGGAAAACTTTAAAGTATTGAGCTAGGGGCGGTGGAAGGATCACTTGAGCCCAGGGAACAGAAGTTGCAGTGAGCTGTGATTATGCCACTGCACTCCAGCTAAGACAATAGAGCAAGATTCTGTCTCAAATATATATATATTATATAAAAAGAATACTGACTACATGGAAGGAAAGAGAGAAGAGAGATAAGGGAAATGTATAAGAAAGAAATTAAGCGGTGTATTAGCCTTTCAGTCTCAGCTGTGACAAGGCCAAGCAAGTGATGCCAATACTGCCAATACCCCTGGCTTTCAAAGCTCCCACTCTGGCCTCACCTCTCACCTCCTCCTACAGCCCACTCTGCAGACACAGTTGAACAGGTCATCTACTTTGCAAAGGGCTTCGCAGCTGCAACAATCCCGCTGCCATCCTCAAGACTGCAGTGAGGCAATCATCTGCTGTGGCAGATGCAACATACCAGCGGATTGCTGCTGAATCCTGTCTAAAGGCACAAGGTATTGTATACTCTACTCAGGTGCTCAAGAGCTTCCATATCTCTAAAAATTGAGAAGTATTATTCTAAAGCATACATATTATACAGGAGAGTTTTTTTTTTTTTTGAGACATTGCCTCAAGCTGTCGCCCTGGGTAGAGTGCTGTGGTATCACAGCTCACAGCAACCTCCAACTCCTGGGCTAAAGCTATTCTCCTGCCTCCGCCTCCCAAGTAGCTGGGTCTATAGGCGCCCACCACAATGCCTGGCTGTTTTATGGCTGCAGCCGTCATTGTTGTTTGGCGGGCCTGGCTGGATTCAAACCCTGCAGCTCAAGTGTATGTGGCTGGCGCCTTAGCCACTTGAGCCACAGGCGCTGAGCCTGCAGGAGAGTATTATACAGGAGAGCAAACCTAGAATAGGTCAGTAATGCCATGGTCAAAAAGAAGAAAAAAGCGACAAGAAAATCTATGCTCTCCCAATCTAGTTGCCCAATGTTTAATGAATATCTCATATAAGCCAGGCTCTCATCTGGGCTTCAGGAATATAGCAGTAAGCCAAACAGATACAGCTCTTGCCCTCATGGATACTTTAGTTGAAAACATGAAAATGCACTTCAGTGGAAATGTTAAGTGGAAGGCTTGTCAACATCATTCAGAAAAAGACCTACACTTATTCTCTCTCAACATAATAATGATTACAAGACTTACAATCAACATTTATTGAGTAGTTATTGCATGTGCTGAACATTTCATATACATGACCAAGCATTCTAATTAGGTATTTGCACTAGCATTTTTTTTTTTCCTTTTGGCCCATTTAGGTATGATAGGACGATCACTGTATATGAATTCAGGATATTGGGGCTCAAGTCCTGATTTAACCATTTGCTGGATGTGTGATCTTTAGTAACTCCCTCAACTTCCCTTACTCTCGATGTCATTAAATAAGAGTATAATCTTCATATGTCTTTCTGGAGTCATAGAGAGGATCAATTGATTTATTACATGTTAAACACTGACCACACTGTCACATAGAAAAGAGTCAATAATTTCGTCAGTCATTATTATGGTAAATATTGAATATTTTATTCTTAAATAATAAATATAAATAAAAAGACATTGCAGTATATAAATTTAGTTTCACAGAACACTAAGTTTTCCTTTCCATTAATTCTTGTTTTTCTTGAGCAGAAACCACACCATAGACTCCAATTATTATTATTACTATTATTATTGCCCATGCTGGAGTGCAGTGGCATAATCTTAGCTCACTATAATCTCAGACTCCTGGGTTCAAGAGATCCTCCTGCCTCATCCTCCCAAGTAGCTGGGACTACAGGCATGCCCCACCGTCCTCAGGCTCAAATTATTATTTTGGTAGAGGGGGTCACCCATAGTTCAGTGGTTAGGGCACCAGACACTGGCTCCGGGCCTGGTGGGTTTGAACCCAGCCCAGGCCTGGTAAACAAAGAAAACAAACAAACAAACAACAACAACAAAAAATAGCCAGGCTTTGTGGCGGGTGCCTGTAGTCTCAGCTACTAGGGAGGCTCAGGCAAGAGAGAATCATAGCCCAAGAATTTGAGGTTGCTGTGAGCTATGATGCCATAGAACTCTACAGAGTGTGACAAAGTGAGACTCTGTCTCAAAAGAAAAAAATTATTTATTATATCACACATTATAAAGCTAAGGTTATATTTTATTGTCTTCTTTTATATTTTTTAATCACTTTTAGTGGCAGAAATCCAAGTGTAATTTTTGTTGCATAACTATCTGCTACTAAAAATTATGAAATTAAAATAATTAAAATTTTTATATTTACAACAATTATAAAACTCTTATAATATCAGTGATTATTACCAACGTATTTAATCCATTCTTTTTTTTTTTTTTTTTTTTTTTAGAGAGTCTCACTATGTCACCCTCAGTAGAGTACTATGGCGTCACAGCTGACAGCAACCTCTAACTCTTTGGCTTAAGAGATTCTCTTGCCTCAACCTCCCAAGCAGCTGGGACTACAGGCGCCTGCCACAATGGCCTGCTTTTTGTTTTTGTTGCAGTTATCATTGTTTAGCTGGCCCAGGCTGGATTCAAACCCGCCAGCCTTGGTGTATGTGGCTGGCGCCCTACCCACTGTGCTACAGGCGCCACCTTGTCTTTCCTTTTTAAAGGAAAACAGATGAAGTTTAATGTGTCAGCCTCGGATTAAGCTTGGACAAACCTGCTTAATTTAAATCTGTTGTTAAGGTGTAAGCATTCAAAAGATCCAGAAGATGGCAGTATAATAGTGTTTTTCTAAATTTTAGAGCCAGAAAATCTGAAATTATGTAGCTTTTTCCCATTTTCATTTTCTCTTTTCTTAAAATGATGCAAGATTACAAAATGCCAGGACTAAGTAGTAAAAGGAGAAATACCCTTCACACTTGTAGGACAGACGACCCCTGAAAGTAGAACACGCACAAATTAAGAGAATTTGCTTCAAATTTTAACTTGTTGAGCGAGACCCTTAATTTCTGAGCCTATATTTCCTTGTAGGCGAATTCACCTAGCAATGTCCACCCTACAGGATTACTGTGAAGACTAAATGAAGTAAAATATATAAAAGTATGCAGCGCACCGGAGCACGGAGAATGTGATGAGCATTCAGTTGATTCATTGATGTGATTCTGTAGGGAGCTATTCAAAGACTTAAAATGAAATTCTGATTTAGGAAACAATGTAATAAAAGCTACTACAGTATGTGAAAGGTCCTGTACTATGTCCTAGAAAAGGTTAAGAAGACACAGAGGAGAACATCCTCTTTGAAGGGGTGGGGAAATAATTACCTGCACATACCCCACAAATGCAAAAATGTATTCATGATCTATGTGTATGTGACTTAATAAAAGGAAATATATATATATATTTTATAAAATGAAAATATATCAAATAAAGACCAAGTGAAATATTTTTTAAAAAGAAAAAGAATTACCTAAACAGATAAACAGTGCAAGGTGGTAAATAGAAAAGGAGCTCTCTGGTATGTATGGTGGTCTGAGAAGTCTTCACCTGAAATAAAAGAATTTGATGTCTAAAGGAGAAGGAAAAGGGTATTTGCAACATGAGCTCTCAGTCTATTTGGAAGGGGGGTTATTGAATAATTTGACTTGCCAAGAAATTGGCTAAACAAGATAAAGTTGTATTGTGGAGAGGTAGAGATAAGGGCTACTGGTTACTAACCATAAGCCAGTGCTTCTCAACAAGTTAACTGGTGATATCATTCTAAAGGAGAGTATGATTTGGTAAAGCTGGCATGTGGCCTGAGATTCTATAGTATTGAAAAGCTCTCAGGTGGTGTTGATGCTGCTAATCTGAGGATCACACTTTGAGTTGTGATCTTTCTATAATAGACCCTAAATGTTTAGAACAAAACTCATAAAAGAATCTGACTTTGGGGACAATTGATCTAGAGCAGGGGTCCTCAAACTGTGGCCCGTGGGCCACATGAGGTGGTCTGATTGTATTTGTTCCCTTTTTGTTTTTTTACTTCAAAATAAGATATGTGCAGTGTGCGTAGGAATTTGTTCATAGTTTGTTTGTTTTTTTAAACTATAGTCCGGCCCTCCAACGGTCTGAGGGACAGTGAATTGGCCCCCTGTTTAAAAAGTTTGAGGATGCCTGATCAATCTAGAGGCAAGATTAATCTTTGAAATAAGGAGTATGGAGGAGATATAAATGTTAAAACTAGATGCAAATGTTTGCATATTGGGATTACGTAAGGGCCCATGGAACTCATGCTCTGAGCTGGATGGAAAAGAAAAACTACAAGCATATAAAATAACTAGAAAAATGCCAAGTAGTAGAACGTTCTATGCAGAGATTTAACATAAGGTGATGTAATAGAGAATGACAGACTGTCTGAGTGGTCAGGGAAATCTGAATGGATGACAGGAATTATGAATGGGAAATATGTCTTGTGAATATGAAAGACAAGGCAGAGCCAATAGTGCCAAGATAGGAGTGTGGAAAGCATTTTAGATGCAAGCACATTTTAGGAAGAGGACGAAGGTGATGTAGCTGGCTTTTATGAGTAAGGGGATAAGTGGTATGAGGAGTGGATGGAGATACAATCAGTCCAGCTCATGCAGTGTTCTGCAGGTTGAATAATTTGTTATTTTATTCTAAGGCAATGGGTTTCCACAGGATGGTTTTAATCAGGGAACTTTTAGCTTTTAAAGTCATTAGAGATTATTCCAATTTAAGCACACTAATGAATCTTTACATGACTTGTGCCTCCTGATATCATGCCACAGAAAGAACACAGCGTCACATATTCTTGCTACAAGAATTGAACATGAATTTAATTTCGCCTCTGCCTAGCAGCTTACAGGAAATTTGAAGGTTAGAGGAACACTGCAAGGAAGCAGTTAGCTAAATACAGAATGTATAATATTCTGTAGGAAAAATAGCCTGTTGGTTCTTTTTTTTTTTTTTTTTTTTTTTTTTTTTTTGTCAAAAAAGAAATGAGACCAGGAGCAGTGGCTCACACCTGTCACCCTAGCACTTTGGGAGGCTGAGGCAGGAGAATTGCTTGAGCCCAGGAGTTCAACACCAGCCTGGGCAGCATAGTGAGAGCTAGTGGAACATAATTGAAAGACATGTATATTTCCACATCATTTCTTACTTAAAATCAGGTTTGTTTTATCTAAACTTTGATTTTTCTCACCTTTCTGTAAACAAGGAAGGAAACAAGAATCAAGGAAACAAGAATGTCTGGCATTAATCATGCAGAAAAAAAGATATTTCCAAGTAGATGGAATAGAAGGAACTTGGCTCTACATCAACCTTACCAAGCAGAGCTGCCCCATCAGCCTAGACAGTCTGAACTGTTATAGGAGAAAGGAATAAGCCCCACATTATTTGAGCCACTATATTTTTGCCTTCCCTTTGCTTTTAGCCTCTTAGCCTTTACCTCATCAAATACCAGTAACTACCCTTAGCTAATTAGCACTTAAAGCCACTCATTTAATCAGATTGAACTGTTGACAGAATCATGTTTATCCTCCCCAACAAATACTTTGTTTACATAAATCCTTCGCTACAAATATTGGAAAGGTAATTATGCCATAATCACAAAAGGAGATTCAGGACATGCAGGAGACCACCGCAAATGCAGGTAAAACCTAGATTTAAGAAGCTAGTTTGACCCACCCAATGCACAACATTGTCCCTATGGCCGGTCTTTGTATCACATTGTTGTACACTGCTTTCAAGCATCTCAAGAAAGAACACAATTTTTTAATATTAAAAAAGCAATCTGTCTTTACTTTTCTTGTGCAAAATATAAAGATTTAAGATGTAAAGATAGGATTTTTAGGGCCAGGCGACTGGGCTCATGCCTGCAATCTTAGCACTCTGGGAGGTCAAGTCAGGTAGCTTGGTTGAGCCCAGGACCAGAGCTCTCTATCCAGTACAATAGAATAAGACTGTCTCTGTCTCTCTCTCTCTCTCTCTCTTACACAGAAGGATAGGATTTTCTGCCAATAAAGTGGTGAGTCACGGGATAGACTTTTGCATCTACTTACAAAAAAAGTCAGGTACAAATTCTAATGCTTTCAATAGGGTAAATAAAACACATATATAAACAAGTTCTAAGTTTCTGCAAGTTTGACTTAACATTAATGTACTTGTGTATCATAAAATGACATTCTTAAGATGTATTTCATGTGTTGAATTCAGACTTTTTTAAGGCATCTGGAAAACCAGATATTTCTTACTGTTTATCCTGCCTATTCTTAACGCTATGTCTAACTTGGCCACAATCAATCCTAGTACAGACTCAAAAATGTAATCAGATATTACCTGTAAATACATATACACATAGAAAAAGTACATGAAAAAGTTATTAGTGAGCAATGGGAGTATATTACTCTAAATTATAAGATTATAATTATTTTTATATTCTTTTATTCTTTATTTCTGCCATTTCCAAAACTATCTGCAATGAACTTAGAGTTTTATAATAAGAAAGGAACACAAATATATAGTGGGTCTCACAATTACAGTGATATTTCTGATTCTGTTCCCATTTTTTCTCAGTTCCTAGTCCCATGCCTTGCACATAATAAATACTTAATAAATAAGTGTGATAGTAGGAAGAAAGAAAAAAAGAAGAGAGGAAAAAAGACTGTGATGGTAGCTGGGCATGGTGGTAGGCTCCTGTAGACCCAGCTACTTGGTAGGCTGAGGCTTGAGTCCAGGAGTTTAAGGTTGCTATGAGCTAGGATGCCATGACACTCTACCCAGGGCACAAAGTGAGACTCTGTCTCAAAAAACAAAAAGAAAGACAGAGAGAGAGAGAGAGAGAGAGAGAGAGAGAGAGAGAGAGAAAGAAAGAAAGAAAGAAAAGAAAGAGAGAGAAAGAAAGAAAGACTGCAGTGGAAAGAAAGGAAGCTGCTGGACATCTTCTGCTTGCCTCTCCAGATTAATTCTCCATCCTGCTCTGAGCCTTAGAAGGCTGGCCTACATGAGCTGCCTGGATGGACTCCTTTGCCTCTGGTTTCTGGATAGGTTTGGCCAAGGTCAGTGGCAGCAGATCAGAGGTACAAAGGAGATATTTATTCCCTGAGATGCTTCCCTGAAGGTCACTGTACTCTGCTAGACCCCTCCAGCCACCAGGCCCAGAACCCTTCCCATACATTTCTTCTGATTGGACAAAGTACTCCCCCATTCACTTCTACTAGACCCAGGATTCTGCACTCTCCTTTGCAACTTCTCTTCTTACATCTATTCATCTCCTTAGAAATACTTCCTTTATTGAACTCTTTACAAATTGTCCCGTTTGAAGGTACCTTATAGGTATTGCCAAGGCCCAGACTGGTACAAGATCTGCTGGTGACAAGAGTCCAACAGGTTCTTTCCTCCAGGGACTAATTTTGAAGAATTCATGGAAAAAATTTAAAAACCATCACTACTGTTGCTCATTTCAAAAGTTTGAACAAAAAAAGAGAAATTATTCTCAGCAGAGGAATTCTGCTCTTACACCAAAGATTTTATAGGTATAAACTAGTTATCATGCTATTTCTCCTGCCAAAAGACTAGATAAAAATCCACAATTAAAAAGTTCACATGTACAGTCCTGTTTCTTTCTTCAATCTTAACAACAGACTTCAGCAAAATTAAACACTCTGAAATAGTCAACATTGATTGTTTAATATATAAACAAATGAAAAGATACCTATTGTAATATAACAATGTTGTCAATGATTATTCCTTTTCAAAGATCAGTTCTCATTCATTCCTTTGTCAATATGGGTTTTGGGGGTTTTTTGGGGTTTTTTTTTAGTGTTCTTAAAGGCATTTTTTAAACATGGATTTCCTACTTGGGAGCTATTTTAGTAGTCTTAATTAATATTAATTTTATTACAGTTACAAATTCAAATACCGGAGCTTTTATGTTCAATTTACAAATCCTAGATTTATTCTTAATCTGGTGGATTTTAGCACCTACTTTTAAAGTGGCCTTTATTCATATTTAGTGTCATTTGCTTTCTAACAAGGAGGATCTACCCAAGTGTTTAAAACACTATGAATCTAATAAAATTATAAATTCTGCAAATCTTGGGCGGCGCCTGTGGCTCAAAGGGGCAGGGCACCAGCCCCATATGCCGGAGGTGGCGGGTTCAAACCCAGCCCTGGCCAAAAACTGCAAAAAAATAAAAAAATTAAAAAAAAAATAAAAAATAAATTCTGTGAATCTTAACATTCTCTGAAACATTTTGTTAGTTTTTATAAACATTGTAAATTTATCTTAATCTTTCCAACTTAAAAAATTGCAACTCTAAATAAAAATGCAATGTTACATTTTTAATTGGAATCACGAGGATAAGATATCAGATCCTCTAATAAGCCCAATTTTTAAACTATCATATTACAAACATTTAAAATGGGAAAAAGATTATTCATAAGGTTAATCCAAAGTAATTTTATTGGCTGTTAGTTCATTATTTCTATCTGTAATAGAAATAAATAGAAATAGAAATAATTTTTTTATTTTTTTTTATTAAATCATAGCTATGTACATTGATATGATCATGGGGCATCATACACTAGCTTCATAGACCGTTTGGCACATTTTCATCACTCTGGTTAACATAGCCTTCCTGGCATTTTCTTAGTTATTGTGCTAAGACATTTACATTCCACATTTACTAAGTTTCACATATACCCTTATAAGATGCACTGCAGGTGTAATCCCACCAATCCCCCTCCCTCTACCCATTCCCCCCTCCCTCCCCTCCTTTAATGTACTCAGCCCTACTATGAAACTAATTTAGGGCTTTCACATGAAAGCTATAACCCAGTTACAACCTAGAAATAAATTCTTTAATAAATTCTCTCTTTTGATGTGAGAGAATTTATCATGCGATAAACCAACAAATTGGGGCTATTATCACAAACAAGTTGATTTAATCATCCCAAATAAGCAAATGGAGCTACTATCACAAACAAGTTGATTTAATCACCCCAAATAAGCAGGGTTATCTGTTCAGTGGCTAATATTGAATTAGAAAGTTTTATCAAGCCACCTCTGGAGCAGCTAACATTTCAGGCAATTTTGCTTGTACCACAGAAGCAAGAAAAATGGTCACTTTGCAATTAATGACTCCATTTTTCTCCAAGTAGAGTTGGCTCACAGATCTCCATTCCTTGAATGCAAATTATACATTACCTAATACTCAAGGTTGGATTCTTAATTATTTTCATATTTTTCATCTTGGTTAGGGATAAAACTCTTACAGATATTTTAATGATACCCATTTAGGCTGTGCATATCTTTTTGTGTTTATCATGTTAATGACAGTAGTCTTTTACCTTCATGGCAACTCCTCTTTAGGTTAGTATATTATAAGGATGGCCTGGATGAAAAATAAATTTTACCTATCTCTGGAACAAACTCTTTAATGCTTTGTTCCCCTTTTGGGCCCCACTTTTGGGTGATATGCTTTGGCCTGGGAAGAACTGGTCCGGGATGAATTAGGTTGAGAGGGTCTGGGCTGAGAAGGCTTGGATTGAGTAGATCTGGATGGAGAAGGTTTAGCTTGGGAGGGTTGGGGCTGAGGGGCTTTTGTTGGAGAGGGTTTAGGTTGAGAGGGCACAGGGTGGGAGGGTTTAGAGTGGAAGGGCTTGGCTTGGGATGGCTTGGACTGATTGGATTTGAACTGAGCACTCTTGGACATGGGATGGGTCCCTGTTTGGGAAGCTGGATTTGAAGGTCTACCCTGTGTCTTTTGCTGGACTCCTTGCTGAGAAGCAGGTCCTACCAGT
>CAUYPK010128764.1:0-20975 GCA_963574355.1 Loris lydekkerianus
AATGTCTTAACACAATAACTGTGAAATTGCCAGGAAGGCTATGTTAACCAGTGTGATATAAACGTGTCAACTGGTCTGTGAAACTAGTGTATGATGCCTCATGATCATATCAATGTACACAGCTATGACTTAATAAAAAAAAAAAATAAATTAAAAAAAAAATTTTTTTCTACCCCAAAAAGTTATCTGCAGATTCAGTGTAATCCCCATTAAAATACCAACACCATGTTTTTGCAGATCTAAAAGAATACAATTCTATGCTTCATGTGGACTCAGAAAAGAGCCAGAACCTTAAGCAAAAAGGACGAATTGGGAGGCATCACTTTACTAGGCTTCAAGGTATACCAGAAGGCTATAGTGATGTAGGCCTTTGTTGCTATAAACTTCTTTCTTCTTATTGCTTTTTTGTATCTCATAGGTTTTGGTATGCTGAGTTTCTACTTTCATTTGCTTTTAGGAATTTGTTGATTTCCTCCTCAATTCCTTCCTTGGCCCATTGGTCTTTGAAGGACATGTTATTTCATTTTCATTTATTTGTACTATTTCCAAAGTTCTTCTTGTTATTGACTTTTAGTTTTATTATGCTGTGGTCTGAAAAGTTACCTGATATAATTTTTAATTTTAAATATTTATTGAAACTTGTTCCGTGGCCTAAGATATTGTCTATCCTGAAGTAGTGTCCACCTGCTGTTGAGAAGAATATTTATTCTGCAGCTATTGAATGTAATATTCCGTGAGAGTCGTGGGGTTCTCTTTTGGCTGGGATTTCAGGAGTCAGTGGTGGAAATGTGGACTCCTAGGGACTCCCTTTTACCCTTTCCCCCCACCATGGGGGGGGTACCTCTTGGCTGATCCCAGATGAGGGCTTCATTTCCGTCTCTAGGCAGCCATCCTGGGTTTCCATGTCTCAGAGAGTCTTTGCCACTTTTGCTCAATTCTAGAGTTCTTCTTTAGACAGTCTCTTCATGGTGTGGGTAGCTATTTGCTGTTTTGGTCCTTCTTTATGGAGGAGGAGAGTGCTTTGAATGCAGCTATCTTGATTACATACATCTCTGGCTATTTTTTAATTTTGAGTTTGCAAATTTAGCACCCCAGAATATACAGCTAAAATATGACATTCCTAAGTGAACAACAAGATTTGAAGGGATGAATTGTTTTTGCCACCAGATATATGCATGGAAAAGTAAAAGAATCATGCAACATAATATTCAGTCTGATATGAATTTTAGCCAAATTATATGATGACTTTAGGCTATTGTCTTTTCTAGAAGTGAGCTTTACATTTGACAGCTACAGGAAAAGGAAGAATTCTTACTGGAAGCACAGGAAACATGAAGGTTTGGTGATAGCTGAGCCTTCCTGTAGAATTGGAAAGACAGTAGGCTCACCACGTGCAATTAGAAATTCCGTTTGTGAGATTTGTGGTTGCAACAACCTTCACCGGGAGTACATGGTGATGAAGATGAGTCATATGTGATGAAAGAGAAGCCAGCAGGAAGTGTAATGTCACACCAGAAAGAATAGTGTTACAGAACCAAGAAAAAAGAAGACATCAAGAAGGAGTTAATCAAACGTTGCAATAAGATCGGGGAAGATCAGGCCAGTTAGATTTAAGAGAAACAAATCTGTAAATTTCACATTCTAAATTTTTAGTCACATTTCATAAATATACACACTGATCTTACTAATTACTTAATACAATTTGGGAAAATCTCCAACATTTTTCAGTATTGTATGTTGCAGTTTTAAAATAATTCTGAGTCAGGGAGTTGATTTCTACAAATTTGAATCGACTTAAACTTCAAGTTGCCTTTTTCCTTGGAGTCAATAGCAATATCTTTATATCTATCTATTCAACCACATTCTGTCTCTGCAACTTTCTGTAAAGAAACATTCCCAACATTTAATAACTGCTACAGGATACATCTGGGGTCATGAGGAAGCATAAAGCTGAGCACCTTGGCAGATTCAGGCATAGGGCCCCGGTGCTGTTCTTCTCATTGGCCAACTGTGACCCAGGAGATGAAGGAAGTCGTATTACAACAGATGGAGTCTCAGAGAACAGAATTAAGGATGCATTCTCAGTTGTCTAATTCACTCTTAAGCTTCTTGACTAACTTAATAAATGATGTAACCAATTCCAGGATAAAAGCTTTGATCTTCAACTTATTTCTGCAAAAGTTTATCTATTGTGCTGCCATTTTCTGTGCACCTGTTCAGTTCCTTCCAACCTCCTGTACCCTGCTCTTTGCCCTGGGGGTTGGCATTTATGGACTTGCACCCATGGCCTCCTTGTGCTTTCTGGCTCTGTTTGTTTTGTCTAACAGGAAAAACAGGCAAGAGATTAGAAGCAAGGACAGTGACTTCAGACCATGAGTCTTCTTTTGTTCTTTGGGGCTAATTTGGAGAGTTGCTATTTTGCTCTATGGAGGTAATGGCTCTTTTTATCAGATTCAGGTAACTACACTCTCCCTTTGTTGCTGATGCTTTCATATGGGGGACTGTCTCCCTGCTGTGGGCAGCCTAGGCGTGCATCCTTACCTTAATCCACTCACACCAGTGTGCTTTACTCATTTTGCCTTAGTTTCCTTCATTTGTGTGATCCATCTATTTCCTGCAGGGATCTCAACTGATAACCTATTGTTGATCATCCTCTTGGGCCATGGCAAGATCATTGAAAACTATCAACAACCCACTTTTTTTTTGCTCCTTACAATGAATTTATTTCAGGTCATCTGAGTTTCAGTATCATAAGAACTATATAAAATAATGTACTTCTCGCAGTCTTCCTGGATTTCACTTAAGTAAGGAAAAAGAACAGATAGGAGGGTGATTTTTTTTTTAAACTGATGATTCTACAAAGCTTCTAGTAAGTATCTTCTTTAAATCTCCTGAATCTTCTTATCTTCATTTTGACTTAATTGTTTATGTAATTCCACAAGATTTAGGATTTTACCTAGGTGCACAGGTGTTTAGATTGTCATTCTTTAAAATATCTTTTAAAATGCAAATCTTAATTCTTAATATTTACACGCTATACTTTCTACCCTGCAACCTATGGTATTTCTTTGATATCTTTTCTTTTTTTTTTTTCTTTCCCTTGAGCATTTCCTATCTTTTTTCTCCATGGTAGCTTCTCACCTATGTGTACCTTTTCCAACCCCTCTCTTCTTCCCAGCTTCTCTCAGAGATATTCTGAGTCAAATTTAGCTTATCTCATTTAGTTTAGACTCTGAAAAAAGCACATAAAGAAATCTCCACAGGCTGCTATACTGTAGCATGGGATCTTTCCATATACATCCTAGGCTGAGGGAGGGTTAATAAGCCGCACATTCTTCAAAACTAAAATCACTTATTCTGATTTTGCTTTTACCAATGGTTTTTTAAATTGGATATCTACCATTTATTTCCATACACATAAGTACTATAATTTCAGATTTCTCTCAATTTTCAGCAGTTTGTTCTACACACAGTTATATGTGTTTACAATGTGGTGAGTATGTGACCTGCATTGCCTTTGACAACTAGGCAAGCTTCCAGAGATCAGAGCTTGAAATGCATAATCAGCTTTCTCTGCAGCCCAGATTTTTAGCCACGTGAACTTAGATAAAATGTTTTCGTGATTATATAAATTATTAGAACCTGATATAAAATTTCCCTTAAAGGGTCCCATGGATTGCGTTATATGTCAAAAACCGTCTCACACAATATTATCTTGGTATCTGTGGCTGCCATCATAACTGCACATGATGTATTAGCTGCTCGAGTGATAGAGATAAATCACTTTGGGGGACTTCATTCATTCTTATTTTTAGCAGACACTTTGTATTTTATTAATAGATTTTGTGTTTCAGAAAGAGTAAAGGAAATAGAGGATGAAATATTTTATCAAATGCAAATCTGTTTTCCTTCCTAAGGAACCAGTGGAAATGGAGGGTTATAAAAATATATAACTAATATCAAGTTAATGCTATTTAAACACAACTGTTATATTGAAAGTATTTATATAAGCTGCCCATGAAAAGGATAGCAAGGGTAGGCTGTTGTGTATTATTTTAAGTGAGACTCTTAAGATTTCTAAAACTCAAATTGCTCTCTTAGTCAATTAAAATGCCATTTATCATTATCATCAACATCAAATAACATTTCTCAAGCACCAGACATGCCTGGATCTCTGCTGGGAATTTTATCAAGCAAGGTCAAGGGAAATGACACCTCCTTTCAAGAGCTCGCAGTAAATGCTAATGATGTGGACAAATACCTAGAAATACAATTTATGATGTCTTATAGAATCAAGTCATTTTGCCTAAATACAGTGAGGTGAGGTAACATCACCAAGGATTTGCTATCCTCACCTGAATATATCAAGATCTAGTGCTAGGCAGGGTGGCAAAATATTTATTTAGAAATATAAGAAATTTTATGTGACATCACATTGGTATACTATTGTGGAAAGCAATTTGTCACCATTAATTAAAATTAGAAACAAATATTTTTTGACTCAGTAATCCTACTTTTAGAAATTTTTACCCTATAGATAGACTCACCTAAGAGGGTTTATTCAATGGAATATGGTTTGTAAAAAAGAAAAGATTAGAACAACCTAATGTACATCACTCAGGTATTTCGAATACATTATGCTATGTCTATAAAATAAAATGCCATACAGCTTTGCAAAAGCACAAGTTGAAATAAGCAAGATACAGAACAGCACAAAGAATGTGCTGGTCGCCGCATTCTAACCTGAGAAGATAAAAATGAATGTACGCGTATGTGTGTGCGTGCATTTTTTAAAAATAGTGGTTTTAGTGAAATTTTAAAAAGAGGTTCTGTGTAGGTCAAACTATGGATCTCTTTAATTTCATTTTAAGTTGTTGCTTAAAAAAATTTTTTTGAGTGAAATCTCCAAAAAGTCAGTTACTAAATATTATTGCGGCCATACCCCTTCCCATTTCCATCCTGTGAAAACTGATCATTTCTCCTACTCCTACAAATTTCTTCCTGAAATCCTTTATACAGGTTACTTCAGTGAAACCCCCTTGTCAGTATTTCTGTGGTCAGTCTGTATAACCTCCATGATCAAAAAGCCCCTCCAGTCCACCACCACTTGATGAAACAGTCTGTCTTTTGTTTGCTCTGTAGCATTTTTTCAATTAATAATCAACCAATAAATATATATTAAACATCTGCTATTTATATACAAATATGCAACACATACACATTAAGCAAACTTCAAAGGGAGCCTTTCAATTCTATCTAGGATTTCCTAGAACAATCAGTGATGATCACCCATATCCTCTAAGTATGTATAACCTTTACAAACCCAAGCAGCTGTGTCCTGTATTTTTGCCTATAACACTGTTGATCTCCCCTGTCTTATAGGGAAGGCTCTATGTCTTTGGGCTCTTAGCTCAATAAACTATTTGAGGGGGTTGCAAAGAGGCAAATCTAAATTATTTTTTTGCCAGCACAAGTACAAGAGTTACCTAATCGTTTAATTCTGTTTTTGTTTCCTATTACTTTATTAATCACATCCTACATTTTAGAAGTAAATTTGGAAAACGAAGGTGGATTGGAATGGAGGAAACTTTTTCTAATCACTTCTAATCACTTCTGGTCAGAAGGAAAGATAACAATAGCAAACCCCTGGGAGAAGAAGTTATGTAGTGCTCCTACACCGACAGAGCTTTCTCTTATCCTCACTCATACTAAAGTTCACTGAGCATTTCTGTACTCATTCCAGGGAGTTCATTAGTATCAATTTAGCATCTCACTACTTGGAGCAGCTTGTCAGTAGTAGAAACTTAGAGATGTCACCACATATTCATCATTCCAAATAGTTTCCAATCAAAAGTTTGGGTCACAAAATTCAATTTTTCATTCTTTGATTCCTTTCTCTGAGCTGGTTACTTATTTATAACCAAGGATTGCTCTGGCACCGAACTACCTCCATTTTGAATATTTATCTTGCACAGAATTGTTCCAGGGCATTTTCAATCTAACTGCATTAGGGCCACCAGCTGTCCCTTGTTTAATTGCTTGTTTATAAACACCTTCTGCCCTCATCAAAGAGCTCTGGTAAGATTAGAACGTAAGATCCCCGAGGGAAAGGATTCATTTCCAGCATCTAATACAGGGCCTGGCAGAGAGCTTACATTCAATAAATATTTGTCGAAAGGCTAAATATTTGTTGAATGAATTAGTCAGACATGATTCCTCTTTATAGAAAGCATGCTCCATATCACATTATAAATCACATTAGATTTTCCCTTATTTGGGTTGGAATTATTGAAGAAGCTTCAATTCCAAAAAGCATTTGAAAGAGTGGGTGTACTAGTTTCCTAGATTTGCCATAACAAATTGCCACAAACTGTGTGGCTTAAAACAACAGAAGTTCATTGTTTCATGGTTCTGGGGCCAGGAGACCAAAGGGGAAACATCAGTAGGGCGGCACAGCCTCTGCAGAGCCAGGGGAGAATCTGAACTTGCTTCTTCCATCTTCTGGTGGCTGTTGGCAGTTCTTGGCTTTTGGGCTTATGGCTACACACTCTAGTTTCTGCCTCTGTCCTTATATCACCTCATCCTTTGACTATTTTCATCTCTTTTGTTTTTTACAAGGACACTTCATGGGGGTTTACAGATTCCAGGAATTTGGACATAGACATATCCTATACATAGGAGTTGTTTGGAAGCAACAGTCACACTTACATGAGCTACAATAAGAATATGAGAATTATCAGTGGACCATTTTTTTTTTTTTCTGTTTGTTTATTTTGATAAAACTATAAGGGGCTTCTTGCAAAGTACAGATTTGGAAATTAACTCCATGAGTGAGAGAGGCATGAGAACACCCATAAAGTTGGTATACAATTATAAAAGTACTGTTTTTAAGGATTTTGATTCAAGATTAAATCACAACATTTAGTTTGCCTTTTATTTCCCTCCTATGCCTCTATTTTAATGAAAATGAAGATGGTATGCCTGCTATTTAATGAAGGATGTGGTCTCTATGTGGAGATTCTGGAAACTCAGTGAACTTTATTTATTACAGTGGAAAAGGAAAGTCAGGAAGAAAGAAGTGAATCAGGGCTTAGAGGAGGGGTGGGCACTAAATTAATAGGTGAAAAACTTTTTGAGTGATGAGGCAATCAAATCATAGGGAGTGGAGAATCCAACAAGATCACCTATATCTCTTATACCTGGACCCTGATGTGTTTTGAAATGGAAGCTTCAGGCTCTGATGAGTGTCAAGCGTATGTTGTACTTGTGATAGAGAAAATTAGCTGCAAAAATAAGAAGAGACACAGGTAGAGGAGAGTATTAGTCTCTTGGCCTAGTGACAATGGAAAATGAGTTGGCATTATTTTACATATATGGGAAGAGTATTTTTGAATACATTGACTTTTTAAAGAATCAAACTAAGCACTAGATGAATGCTAGCTCTTTGTTGGACATGGGCCACACTAGCTGTCTAATGTCTCCAAAGGAGTTGGTATGGGTCATCCTCTGTTGCAATATCTGAATCATTGGCCATGCTAATTAACTTTCTGCCTTCCATAAGATCTAATACAAGGCCTGACAATTAAGTTCATGAATTTTCCACTGAGTGCTTACCTTGGTAGCACTGTACAAACAACTCAGTAAGGTTTCATAACCTTGCTATATCAGTGTTTCACAGTTGTGTTCATGTCAATATGTGGTGTTGTCTTGCTGAGTGGCATTCATTATTGTTGTTGCCTGTTTTTGTGTGCCATTGTGAAAATGTTGAAGCTTGAATTAGAGAAATGAATAAATATTAAATTTCTTGTGAAACTTGGCAAGAGTGGAAGTGAAATCAGGGATATGTGAGTCCAAGTTTATTAGGATAATGCCACAAAGAAAATGGCAGTGTACAAATGGATTAAATATTTTTCTGAGGGGAGAGAAAGCATCACTGATGAAGAGAGGTCAGGGCAGCTAATAAGGAGCAGAACTGATGAAAACATTGTGAAAATTCATCTAATTGTGTAAAAATTGTCAGCTGACTGTGAGAAGCATAGCAGACCAAGTAAGCATCTATAAAGAAACAGTTAGGAAAATCTTAACTGAAAATCTTGGCATGAGGAAGGTGTGTGCAAAAATAGTCTTGAAGGAGCTTACCAATGAACAAAAGCAAAGGACAGTTGAAGTTTGCCAAGGCCTTTTGGAAAGGCCTGTTTTGCATTGTGTTATCCCTGGTGTTGAAACATGGGCATACCAATACATCGCTGAAACAGAGCTTCAAAGTGCACAGTGGAAATCAGCCAATTCTCCACAACCAAAAAAGTTCTATCAGTCCAAATCAAGATATTGCTAAATGTTTTTTGCAATCAGAGGGATTATTCATTATGAATTTATACCAACCGGACAAATAGTTAACCAAGATTACTACTAGGAAGTGCTGGAAAGGCTGCATGAAAAAAATTGACAAAAGTGACTTGAACTTTTTGCCAACAACTAATTCATGGCTCTTGCATCATGATAATTCACCAGCTCTCACAGCTCTGTCTGTGAAGACATTTTTAGCCAATAAACAAATAACTGTATTGGAACATCCTCTCTACTCACCTGATTTGGCTACCAGTTACCATTTTCTTTATCTAAAGACAAAAGAAATATTGAAAGAAAACATTTTGATGACATTCAAGACATCAAGGGTAATACACATACAGCGACAGTTGTGATGGTCATTGTTAAAAAACAGAATTCCAAAATTGCTTGAAGGGTGGGCTAAGTGGTGGTATCAGTGCATAGCTTTCCAAGGGGAGAACTGTGAAGGTGACAGCAGTGATATTCAGCAATAAGGTATGTAGCTCAAAGATGATTTCACAAACTTAATTGTCAGACCTCATATATAGATAATGTTATGGAATCTGATTAATTATTCATGATGTGCCTTGGAGTGATATTAAACCTGTTTTCTCTCCAGGGAGCTATGGAGAAGGTTTTTAGCAGTGTTGTTCATCCTGAGCCACACACAGAGCTACTAGAATTGCTAGGAATTCTCTAAAATGTTTAACTCTCCCATGATCCACTTTGTTTAGCAGATGCTTCAAATTCTCCACTATGCTTTACAAGCTAGGACAACATAGAAATCTTTGCTGATTTCTACCTCCCCTCAGTCAGATTGAGACTAAATATCCATTTATCCATTCTGGACCCAGGAAGCACATCTGTGTGAGGGTGCATCAATGATGGCTCCATGTACCCTCATGGGTCACCATCGCCGGGTAATCTCAGGCCCTTAGGTTTCAGTACATCATGCAATCTTTTCATTACTAGCTCTTTGCTAGTTTCTTTGTGAATCCTGGTTAATACTTTCTCTTGTCGATAGGTTTTCTACTGGTTAGTAGTTTCTGGACCACTTAATTCTTGGTTAATTGGGAGGGGACTATCAACTTGTTAATGATTTATACTTGATGATTTCTGACCTGTGACCCTTAGCCGTAGCATTAATCCTATGTCTCAGCTCACAGGCCAAGAGCCAACCATCCCAAGACTGTGAATTCTCTTTCACTGAGGACTGGTCCTTTCTGCTCAGCATTCAAACTCCCTGGAGAGGGAGGGACTGAGAGGAAGCTAGCAGTGCCATTCTCCAAACTCCATATGCAGTCGGGCTAATGGATAAAGAGTCTCAGTCTCTGGGGCTATTAAATTGGGCAATTTTTCATATGTGTTAAGTTTCTTAAAATAATAAACAAATATTTTTCAGCCTATTTATATTTTGCACCCAAACATGAAGCAAGAATGTGTAAATACATTTGAAGACCCTCCTCCACTGCAGCCCAGTAAATGGAAACCTTTGTTGCTTGTTTGGCTTGACCAGCTACTCCCAGCTGTGGGAGGCTTTGACGTTTACCTTGGAGAAACTTTCATGAGGGGGCCCACCTGAGTGGCATACAAGGCCAGAGCCAAGATCTACCTCGACTCTGAGTCGAAAATTAAATTGAATTATATGAAATTGACCACATTTGAACAGTTTTGACTAACAATAAAAACAATTTCATGCAGTTTTGAGATCTACAACCTCTCAAAACAAAATTTTCATCCTGGGTTTGTAGACACACAAGATGCTTGTCTGATTTGGATTAAATGTATAGTATTTGTGAATGAATGTAATTCTTTCAACATATTTTCTTAATGTAAAAATTGTATATAATCAAGGAAGTTGAGACTGACTGTGGTTCAGATTTTAGATTCTGGAGTTAGACAGATGAGGTGTTAGATGCTGGGTAAAGTACTTATCAGCCTCAGTGTTCTTATTTGTAAAATGGTGGGAAATAAGACCTTACTCTGTTGTGAGAAGTTAATGAGAGAATGGCTAGAAAGCTGTCAGGAGAGTGCCTGACTTAACAGGAAGCACACAATAAATGCTGGTTTTTACTCCAAGTATTTCCTTCCTCCACCTCCTCTTTAACATGCTGCTCCATCATTTTCTTAATACACGTGTAGCTGCATTAATAATAAACACAGTGAAAAGGGAAATATCACCAAACCAGATGCCTATGTGGATATAAATATTTTTATAATGTATTCTTGGTGTGCACCAGTGCACATTGTGTTTCTTAAATAATTCAATATTTCACTTCATATTTAAGGTATATATACCATGTTTCTGGAGCAGGGGTCAGTAATTATGGCCCAAGGCTTAAATCTCATTTTTTTTTTTTTTTTTTTTTTTGTAAATGAACTTTTATTGGGTGTGGCTATTATGACAAAATTGTGCCTACCTAAAATACTTATGTTGAAGCACTACCACTACCCCTGCCCCCAGTTTATATTTAAAGATAGGGTCTTTAAAGCATCATAAGGGTTGGACCTAATCCAATAGAAATGATGACATAATAAAAGGAAGAGATAACACTATGGAAAGGCTACATAAGAATACAGCAAGAAGGCAGCCTTCTGCAAGCTGGTAAGAAGGCAGCCTTCTGCAAGCCAATGGTGGAGTCCTCAGGAGAAACCAGACTTCCCTTCCAGATGTTGGCCTTCTTTCCTCTAGAACTCTGAAAAAATAAATTTCTTTCATTTAAGCCACCCAATCAATAGTATTTATTACGATAGTCCTACCATACTAATACAATAGCCAACCCCATTTGTTCATATATCATCTGTGACCCCTTTGGCCCCCAAGCCTAAAATAATTTCTCTCTGGCCCTTTACAGAAAGATGTGCCAACCACTGTTTTAGATATTCTTTGAAATTTATCGCTTTAATGGGAATGTGATATCTGTTAAGGAGCTTCTAGCTATATCAAATTTCTGATTTTGACAGACACTGCAACAACCTGTTTTAAAGCATGTAGTTATTTTTTTCTTTTACTTAATTACTTTATAAAAATAAATTCCAGTTGTTATGGTATGATTTACACAAAAGATATGAACTCTTTTATAATTTTGTATATTACCATTAAAAAATATATTATCCCTATTGGCCCACCAGCAGTGTATGGATGTGAGTCTCACTAGTTCTTCTAAACAATGGACATTCTCTGATTTGCGTATAAATATCCTTATTATCTGAACAAATCAGCAACCTAAATCTCCTTGTGCACTCAAAAGTGAGATCATGGATGGCCTATAAACTGCTCCTGTAATTCACTATAAAAAATTGCTTCAAGCATCACTTTTGGAGTTTTACTTTTTATTTTTTTTTGATCTATCACGTGTGTTAGAATGGTGTGGCATTAGCCTAGCTCATAGCAACTTTAAACTCCTAAGTTTAAGAGATCCTTCTGCCTCATCCTCCTGAGTAACTGGAACTATAGTTGCCCACCATGACCCCTGGTTCATTTTTCTATTTTTTACTAGAAACAGGGTCTTGTTCCTGTTACACGTAAACTTAAACTCCTGATCTCAAGTGATCCTCCCACCTGGGCCTCCCAGAATGCGAGGATCACAGGCGAAAGCCATTGTATCTGGCCAAGGGATCAATTTTTCACGTTTTGTTCACCTTTTTTTCCTTATTCTACCTTATCTGACTCAGATTTTGTTTCTTTTCCCAGGATCTGAATTTGCCAGTCTTTCCTGCCTTCCTGGATATGGCCCAGTAAACTATATTGTTTTTAAATTTCTTATTTTTGTGCCCCAACACACAGGCAGGCTCCATCTGCTCTCACACCAAAATCAGGTTCCTAGAATCCCTCACGAGCCTCTTACCTCTTGCTTTGGTAGGGAAGTTGAGTCAACTACAGAGTTCTGACTTTGGGGATGTGCATCTTATTTTTGGTGGATTGGACATGCACCATATGCTATCAGTGTCCACTACTTTTGTCGTTTTCATCACTCACAAGCTGCATTAATGCTTTTTGTCTTTGCATTCTTCTTTTTTCTCTAGAACTGATTTGTTTTTTTCTCAAGTCAGTCCTGACACTAGCCGGGAGAATTATTCATTCATTCACTCTTTCAAAAAAATAGCTATTGAGAATTTATTATATGTTATGCATTCTTCTGGGCACTAGGGATTCACAATAACCCAAACCACATTTGGGGAAAGCGAACCATAAAAAAGATAAATCAATAAAATATATGGAATATTTGATGGCAATGGGGCTAGAGTGAAAAGTAAGTGGGTAGTGGGGAGGAACTGAGAGTGCCATGGTGGAGGGCAGTGGCATTTTGCGATATAATACATGGCTGGTAAAAAAGCACTCACAGAAAATACCTCAAGAAGTGGAGAATGAACCATAAAATTGGAGATGGTGGTTCTAGGCAAACAAAAAAAGCTAAATATTGGGGGGTGGATCCCTGAGACATTTGAGGGTGCATTGAACAACAGTCTGGCTGGAGCACGAGGACTGCTGGGGAAGGTAGAAGATGGTCAGGCCAGACAGGGAATGGGGCCAGCTGGAGAAGGGCTTTGAGGTCATGGGAAGGACTTTGGCTTGAGTTAGAGAAAGATGGGTAGAAATTAGAGGTGTTAAGTAAATGAGTGATCTATCTGAATTAAGTTTTTATGGACTCATGTGGCCACTCTGATGAAGGAAGGGCAGGAGCTGAAAGAACAGTTGGTACCATTGCGGTCATCCTGGGGAGAGGTAATGATGGCTTGAATGAACAAGCGGCAGCAGCGGTCAGATTCTGGAAAGCATGTAGATGACTGAAGCATCAATTGAAAAACCACATGTGGGTTTAAAAGAAATAAGAGTCTTTGTCTCTTTCTCTCTCTCTCTCTTCTCTCTCTTTCTCTTTCTTTCTTTCTTTTTTTTTTTTAAATACACAGGTATTTCCATTGATGGAGGACAAGGAGATTTGGGGAAGTAAGATAGAGTTCAGTTTGCAGTATGTTAAATGTTTACTAGAGATGGGAGTTTGAAAGCCAAGTAGACAATTTATATGTGTGAATCTGGGGTTTAGGCAAGAGATCTGAGCTAGATAGGAGGTACAGGAAAGAATGCAGATAGAACAAAGAAAAGATGAGGACCCACCAAAGAAAACTGAGAAGAAGCAAATAGTGAGATGGGAGGAAAACAAGGAGAGACTGGTATTCTGGAAGCCAAGTAGGAACAAAAAATTCTAAGAAAAATCAGCCATATCAGATTTTGCTGGCAGGCTAAACAAGATGAGAACTTAGAAATAAAAATTAAATTTTTTAAGGTTGGAGGTTTGATGACCTTCCTAGATAGAAATAGCTTTGTTGGTATAGGGCAAACACCTAATTGCAGTAAATGTAAGAGAAAATAGGGGTAAAGGAACTAGAAGCATCAAAATATTAAATACATGAGTCTTCTGAGAAAACTTGCTTCAAGGAGATAGCAGTTAATTACCAGAAGGATCCAACCATTAGTGGGGCAAGCCCAAGGAGCTCATGTCCTTAGCACATTGCTGGTTACCTTTTCAGGCGCATGGGGAGTGACTGGGTTATAGGCCATGAAATATGAGTAGAACTGTTGTGTTTCATTGCTGGGCCTGAACTTCAAAAATCTTCCCCAGGTTCGTTCTCTTTCCTTGACTTCTGACTGGTTGCAATGAATCTGGTGGAGCCACATTACCCACACTTTTTGGCACCAGGGATCAGTTTCATGGAAGACAATTTTTCCATGGATGGGAGTTGGGAGACATTAGATTCTCATAAGGAGCAGTGCAACCTAGATCCCTCACCTGTGCAGTTTGCAGTAGTGTCCACTCTTCTGTGAGAATCTAATGCCGCCACTTATCTGACAGGAGGTGGAGCTCAAGCACAGATGTGAGCACTGGGGAGCGGCTGTAAATACAGACAAAGTTTTCTCTCTCGCTTCCTGTTGGACAGCCTGTTTCCTAATAGGCAGAAGCTGTGCTGTCCCATTCTTAACAGGGATTTGGGACCACAGTGCTTCAAGACTCAGAAGCCCTAAAGATTTGAGGCCATTTGTTTGAAGGCACCTGAGTTCATAAGTGTCTTCATGGAGCAGAGTCCTGCTCCCAATCCATTTTTCACTTTATTGTGTTCAGGATATGCTGTTGGGGAAATGAGATGTCTTTCATAGCTGTTAGCTTATCACGAATAACCAGTTTTGAATGTAAGCATCTCATTGACAGGACTTTATGGGACTCTACCAACTATTGAGATTTCCTAATCTGTTTCATATATCGGTAAGATTTCAGGGTTGCAGTGCAGCGCCTGAACTTTACCTAAATTGACTGAGTTATAGCAGGTGGTACAATGATCTATAAAATTATGGTTTTGGGGGTGTTTTTAAATTTTGAAAACTCTTTATCTATGTGGTTGATGGGCTGAACTTTCTGATGGAACATACCCCAAGTTGTCCTCATTGTCCACTGACTAGGTCTATATTTCTGGAGAGGGTATACATGGCTTTTTACAGTCTATACACAGAGATTTAGTTGATTATTTTGAGTTTCAAAATGTGATTGCCTTCTCTCACCCCAGTACGCCCAAAATACTATTAAAAATCCCTCGTCAAACCACAAAGTAATGAGCACATGTCTTTTCAAATCAAGCTATAAATTATGGATCCAGCAGTCAAAAGAAATAACTTTTATTCCTCTTATAACTCTCTATAAACCTTTGTTAAGATTTGCATTGATTTAAATTACTATAATAACCCAATACTTCAGGTAGTCTGGTTTTGAAAGGGAGCATTTTACATAATATACATCAATTACTTGAAAAGATGATTCTGTGTGAAGATCAGAGACAATCTGTAACTTTCAAATGCAGATTTCATAATGTCCATCTCAATCCTGGGGAAGCACTGGTGTAGGATTTCAGCAGGAAGAAGACCACTTAATAGGTGCCTTCTTTTTTTTAAGGATTGGATTTATATCTGGCATTATGCTTGTCAATTTATAAATACTATAATTCTTTAATTTTAAGATGCTGTGGATTGAAATAGGCAACCTTTTTTTTTTTTTCTGGGGGAAAAGAAACATAATTACTTTGAATGAAAACCTCAATTGCAAGAAATTTCCCCATTATAAGTGTTGGGGGGGGGAGTGTTTCCCAGACTTAAAGAAACAGACCATTTTCTTACATCAATACAACACAATGTGTACAATGTGACTCAAGCATAACCTGTCCAAGGTCATACACCTTGAGAGGGGCTGAGCTGCAATTCATAGTCAGGGTTGGTGGGCACCTGAGACTGCTCTTCCTCATCATCGTGTTGTCTTCCTGCCCCACCCAGTCCCCATTTACTCTTCAAATCCTACATCATGACTGACTAATTTGAATTCAACAATACCCCTAAATTTAGTTAAGTCTAGTGAGTGAATATGCTTTAAAAAGTGAAAAAAGCGCATTTTACTCCATTGATAATTTTCCACATCTTCTTTACCCAATTCATGCATTTAGTGATTTTTGAGCCAAGCATTTAAGGCTTGGTTGAATCTGAAGATAATGTTAACACTTTGTCAAGCATTTGAATTGCTTCCAGCATATTGTAGTATAATCCTCTGTCCACAAACATCCCTTCATTATTGCCTAATTACATGCAAATTTTATAAAATGAATGAGTTTTAAGGACTTGTCAATCTGTCATCCGAGGAACCACTGAAACATTTTGACTGCTAGATAAATAATCAGCAATAATCACACTATGCAAATTTGATATTTTCTGTACAATTATCTGAAACCATAAATAACTGGACACAAAGACATTTGGCATTCTCTCCGTGAGACTTGACCTACAGGGCTTTTTTTCCTTTTTCCTCTTCTAACAAATGTGCTAGTGGGAAATTTGCTTTTAATTTTTTTTCTAATTCCAACTGTGCAAATGTACCCAGTGGAAAAATTATGAGTACATACATGCAAAGAGAATTTTGTTTATTTTTATCTGGAGTGTGTTTCCCCTTGGCAAACATTTTTTTGTTTCCCCTTTAATTTTTGCTTTTTGTAATTTTCACCTTCTCTCACTTGGAGCTTTTTTTTTTTTTTTTTTTTCCTTTTTCGCACTTGTAAGAGAATATAGGTGGGAGCATTCAGTATATGTTTATTTGTTTTGTTCAAATTTATTTTCTCCATATTCTGCATCTTATTTAGTGTTTCACATAGAAGTCATTTGAATGTCTGATACACAGCAGGCACTTTGGAGCATCCAATATCCAAAGGCTAATTATCATTCTATAACCAAGCTCAGAAACGTATAAACAACGTATTCCAGTGAATTTGCCAGTCTTAAAACTAAGAATGCTTCTTTCCTCTATGGTTGGTGCCTGTGCCTCTGTAAGAATCTAAGGACCACCCTGTCCTCCATACTCTTTCATGAAAGCAAGTTGATGAGTTCTCCGTATTAATGATAAGGCTCTTTAACAATGCATTTGCTATGAAGGACCTCCAAGAAGAAATAGCACAGCACGGGGCATTTATTTGGGGAGGTACGTTAGCTTTGCTTTGTGAAAATCTTTAATCACTACAGCCCAGACATTTCACAAGTTTTTTTCAGAGTTTAAAATCCAATGAAAGCCATTATAATCATTTAATACAAGCTTTGATTGATTGACTGATTGATTGACTGTAGAAAGAAAGACTCAATGGTTATCATCTGGCAGCAAGTCCCCAGCAATGGGAGCATGGAGTGTGGACCTTGTTTCTATGGTTTGTTAATGGCCGGGCCCACTAAGAGAAGTAAGTCAATCTGATTACTGAAGAATCATCTGATATAAATGTGGGGCATTGATTTTTTTCTTAATGTCAAGATATATAGGCAAATAAAGCATTTTGGTTGATTTCTTTGAGAAGGATGATGAAAGAGTACCATTCAGAAGCCTGGAATTTAAAAGTGATTAATAAAGTGCTTTGCGCCACGACCACTCATTTTCTTCTGTAAGTGAGGCCATCAATCAATAGAAAGCCAGCCTGACTCATTGATGGTAATATTCTTTCTAAGACTCTGCTAAATGTGAAAGTGTATATTGTGTTTTTTCACTCCTACAATGAAGGTTAACTAACCAGTTTTTAATGCTGAAGGCTTATAATCAAGAAAGCAGAGGTAGCAGCATTCCTGGTTACATTGTGCCCTGATCAAACACCTACTGGCAATTTGGGCAGATAAAACAAAGTTCCTTTGAAATGTAGCTGACTAGTTCAAACCTAGCTTGTGGAAGCCCTCTTCCTTGAAGGTTCTTACCAAAAGCACTGACTTTCACTCTACTTTTCAGTATTCCAAAAGCAGCATCCAATGCAGATATGCTGCAATGTGCATTTGCAAATTGCTTCAAGAACTGAAAAGGCAACATTCTCAACTGATAAAGGAAGATGGACTATATTTCATGAAAGGCGTCTTCATAAAATATGTGAAAACCTCCAGATGGGTTAGGTAGAGAGATGAATGTTCAGAGATTATATTCACCGATGGGATGTTATTTAATACTAGGAGAATGGCATCTATCTATCATACGTCAAGTTCTTAGGGAAGTATAATTGTGATTTTCACTTTGTAACATTTTACTATGTTGTTATAGGCTAAAAAAAATTGAGATGTTAGTACAATAGTTTTATTGTTTCATTGCAGAATACACATTTTGTTGCACAAAATAACATGTCTGTTTCATATACTCTATTAAATAATACTGCTAAATAACATTCAATATTATACTTTTTTACTATTTGAAATTTAGAATATGTACTTTTTAAAGCCTATCTAAGCTGTCCATGAGTGAGTTTAAATTGTCCACAGATGTCTTTTGACATCTTCCTATAGGTTTGTTATTGCTAGAGACTGATGATCTTTAACTTGAATGTGTAGATCGATCTCTGGCTGAAACCATACAATAATTATAGGTGTGGGTGTGTCGGGGGGAGGGGGGGAGAGAAAGAAAGAGACTGCTTTGCATTCCAGATAAAAATTAAAACTTAAACAATTTGGTATCAGACAATTTCAAATTTATAGTGTGAATCATCTATAAAAATTGGTACATATTTGATGCTATTTGTATAAAAAATCCAGGGCCTTTCCTTGGTATTTGGGTCTCTAGGTTGGACTGTTGGTATAGGTGGCTATAATTGCAGGCAGTGTTCTAGGAAGTGTCAAAATCTTGAGAAAATGTTGTGGACATGCAGACAGAATAATTTTTAAAAAGCCATCTGTAGCTGACATGAAAAAGTAGTGGGTTATTTTTGCTTATTCTATTTAAAGCATGCTCTTCTTATTACTTGAGAGATAATAAAATAATATTAATCACATTATTTTTAAAATTAATTTATTTCTTCTGATTCTGTTCTTAAGTGTATACTATTGGTCAACCAAAGTGACTACTGTCAGTTCAGTTACTGCAAAATCACTCTTTATTCAGAATCACCTTTCTGAATTTCTGAATATTTTTGCTTAGTTTAATTGGTAGGCTGATTTAAATAAAAACAAGTTCAGAAAATGGCAGAGGCCCTGATCTTTATGTTTGTTCTTCTTTTCAGAAGTTAGGACTTTGTTAAGCATCTCATTGAAAGAGCCCTCTGATAACTCAAATTGTGATTAAGGCCCAAGTGAGAACATCAGTTGTTCAGAGTATAACTTTTGGGAGCTGTTATTAGCACTCTCCTTGTTGATATGATTTGGAATAAAACTTATAACCTTTTCTTGACACAAATAGGTATAAAAAGGCGAAACTTTTCCCTTTTGGGTATTTATATAACGACTTAGTCTTGTAATCACTTAAAAATCATGAATATGACCTTCCTTTATTTCTTTCTAAAGAAATACACCATTGATTCTAAAATGTGCTGCTAACAATAGTTATAATTTTGCTTGACAAAGAATTGGCTCAAGTTCTTTTATCTTTAATTTTTGCAAAATAGAACATACAACCAGAAAAGTACAAAGGATTGTAAAACAAATCCCCATGTAGCCAACTACCACACGGAGTATTGTCCAGCCTTTCAGAAGCTTTTATCCTGCCCCTCCCATTCTCTTTCCAAAGGTATAAGATGTCCTCGATTTTATGATAATTATCTTCTTGTTTTTCATAGTAGTATTTTGTTTTGTTTACATAGTGATGCTCAAAATGACATGATTCTGTTCGCCAGCATATTCAGAAAATCAATCCGTAGTCCATTTGATTCCATGAAGTCAAGGGGTT
Organism: Loris lydekkerianus; assembly: GCA_963574355.1. Taxonomy (NCBI): domain Eukaryota; kingdom Metazoa; phylum Chordata; class Mammalia; order Primates; family Lorisidae; genus Loris; species Loris lydekkerianus. The sequence continues at coordinate 19,530 of CAUYPK010128764.1, forward strand.
ACACCTGATCACCCCTCAGCATGCTAATTTCTCCCTGGTACATTTAGTGAAGGGAATGATAACTTATACAAGAGTTTGATGAATATCAAATGGTATAATATGAGAAAGAACTGTGGGAGAGACCAAGGCATTCCTGCTTTTACCAACTCCCCAGGTAATTTCAACGTGCATCAGAAGTAGCAAACCAGGACCTTAGGATTTACTATATATCAACCCCATTGCAGGTGTTGGACAAGAAGCCACAAAGCTCACTGCTCAAAGAGCTGCCAATGCCCTCAAATCTCCCCTGCCTGGTATGTGCTACAGGTGTTGTCCATTACCTCCCTCGCCCGGTCAGCTCTGCAGGGTGCCTTTGCCATCCCAGGACCTGGGCGATTCCAGGTGAACATTTTTATAGCAGGAGGAATGTGACTCAAATACAAATTAGAATGTTTATTTTATAAATACTAAAGATTATTTTCATATATTTTGACCCAGGATAACCATCAAAGTGCCCAACTAGTGAATATCCAGCATTCATAGACCATCTAGGCAGCCGAGTAAGGGGTTATCTGAGTGGCGCTCGGCAAGTCCCTGTGAAATTGTGTCAGGACTAAAAATTTCAGCAATGATCATTACTTATCATTTAGGTGTTTGTGGTCATAACAGCCATTTCTCATAAAGTGAATTTCAATCACAAAATGATGTGACATTTCATTTGAAGAAAGTCTTAGATGAAACAAGAAATGAGAGAAAGCTTTCTCAATTATAAAGATTTAAGGAAGGACAAGTCATTGTTGCTGTTAGTGAGGACACATTCATGTAGGTGAATTTATAGTCAGGTGGACTTCAGAAAACCCCGGGGTTCTCAGAGTCCTGGAGAGAACCTCTAAGGAGGAGTTGTAAGTATGAAGGGACGGAGCAGAGATACTCAATGGGCAGTATTGTGAGGATGCTGAAATCTGAATGTTCATGTCCTGGCTCACCCTGCCTTGCACTAATCTCCAGAAAAAAGGAAGCTCTCTTTCATGTGATTGAGAACATGCTGCTTTTCGTTGGACACCTTGCAGGACCTAATGCTTGCCCAGCCCTGGCAGACTCCTTTAGTCCTGGGGAAGTGCTCTGTGGATCCAGCGCCTGAGAATCCCTCTCTCCCATGAGTATGCCTGTGCCATTGGTTCCCAAGTGGACTGAGAATCATGAGTGGGTTTTATTAGAAATGTAGATCCCTGGGCACCATCCTAGCTCTACTGAATAAGTATTGCTTATTAATTAAGCTTGGCAATCTCCATTTTAACAAGCTCATCCCATGCATGGAAACGTCTGGGACCCACTGGCATGATATTGTTTTAAAGAACAATTATAGCCCAAGAAGAAGGGGAAAGGGGAGAGGGAGAGGAGGGGAGGGGGGAGGATGGATGGAGGGAAGGTAATTGGTGGAACCACACCTATGGTGCATTTTACAAG
>CAUYPK010128768.1:0-17469 GCA_963574355.1 Loris lydekkerianus
TCAGTGAGAGTGGAGGGGAGCACTGGGAGCTCAGAATTCCAGGTAGAGACTATATACAGTTTTATACAGTTTTATGCCTGGCAGGACGCTGTGGCATCCTAGTAGGGGAGGTAGGTCAAGTTTTTAGAGGGTCTCTCCTGTGGAGTGTAGTGGGAGGACCTTTGAACTCTGCTCGATTGTTTGTGGGTCACTCTGAGCTGTTCTCATGGGGGAGGGGACTCCCGTCCACTTGGTAATGGATTTTGTACCTTTTGTTTGTATCCTTGTGGTTACAGCTCACCTCAGCAGAATTGACGTGCGTTCTTCAACCTTCTCTCTTAATGCAGCTCAAATCCACCAGGTTACTTGCTAAATTTTTGTCCTTTAACTCTCCTTCTGGATAGGAGCCACTGTGGAAAGTTGGCTTCAGTCAGCCATTTTGTCTCTGCCCCACCCTCCCACCCTTTTCATTAAAGAGTGGTTCTGAGTGTTACCTGTTCTCAAGCTGTGGGAGTCACCATTCTCTTATTTCAATATTTGTTCATCTATTCTAAGTTTTACAGGCCATTTAAAAAATTCTTTCTCTGACCTCGCTGGGGCTTTCAAATGGTATTGAATTAATATCATCCAAATTTAATGTGCTGTTTGCTCCTTTTTGATTGTTAATGAAGATGTAAACCAAGACCTGCTACCTAACCTCTTTGTCATATTTCTTGATTTGCCACCCTCAGCCAGCCATTATACCAGTTAATAGAGCTCATTTCAAGTCCAATTTGGAAAGATGCCCTCTAAAAATAACTAATTTCAGTCTTGTGTTTCCCAATGCATGTATTTTGTGTCCACCAGCAGTGAGCTGAAAGCTCAGAATGTTTTCCTGTGAACTAAGATAGAAACTCAGAAAGATATAAAATAGAATCAAACAGTGCTGCACCTGCCTCCTAAAGGCATTATTTTCTATGAAATAAAGAAATTTGATCTGATTGGATTCAAGCAATTCTCTTCTTGACACATGGCTTCTCAAAAGAAAAAAAAAAAAAAAAAAAAGAAAGAAAAGAAAAGGAAGAAGAAGAAGATAAAGAAATAAACTAGCCAGACACAGTTGATATGGACAAAATCAATTTATTGGAAAGATTGAAGTGCATGGATTTAACTCTCTGTGTGCTTTTTTCGGTTAGTATCCTTGGTCTCAGTTCCATAGGAAAAGTGTTTTATTCAGACCTTCACAGATGGGGATCTAGTTTATAATTCTTTATGAGATTTACATTGATAAAAATCCAGCACAGATCAGAGCTCTGTTTTTTCCTTCTGGTTGAATTTCTTGCTGCCCTGATATTGCAACACATTTGGAGCATGCAGATACTTTTAATGTAGTGACTCTCACCCCCAAGACATTTTGTATTACATAAAGAACAGATTCTGAAAGCAAAATGGCAGGCACACAGTGCGTAATGCACACTCTACAGCTCAGCCCACACTTGACTGCCTTCCTAATATGAATCATGAATCATTTTGCTACCCTTGGCTGCCACTCTGACCCATGCCAGAGATAACCATTGTATCTTTTCAAAAAAAAGAAATACAAGGTTTTCCAAGATGAGGTTTCATCCTACTTTCTAACTTATTTTTCAACATTTCTACACAACACAAATCCCTCCAGCATCAGAGAATTTCCTCTAATACTCTGCCTTTTTTAGTTTCTTGCATGGGACCTTTGCTGCCTCCCCTACCTGGAATGTTTTCTCTCACTCTTTTCCTGTTACGCATTAAACTATGCTCACGCATTGAAGCTTAGTAAACATATTCACTTACTGACAAACACAAAGTGAATACTGCCATAGGCTGGGTTGTACCCTGTAAAATTTCCTATGGTGAAGTCTTAACACCCCACCTGAACCCCATAATGTGACTGTATTTGGAATTCATGTCTTTAAAAGGTAAATATGTGAAAATGGGTTAATTATAATAGAGCCTCATCCAATATGACTACCATATTTTAAGAAAAGAATATTAGATATAAATGGATACAGAGGCAAGACTGTGTGAAAATGCAGGGAAAAGATGGCCATCTACAAGCCAAGAAGGGAGATTTCAAAAGATACCAATCCTGTTGACACCTTGAACCCAGACTTCCAGCCTCCAAAGTTATAACAAAAATAAATTCCTGTTGTTTAAGCCCCTCAGTCTGTGGTATTTTGTTATGACAGTCCTAGAAAACTAATAAAAGCATATATTGTATGTCAAGCACTTTGAAAAGCCACAGAGACACATCGTGGCCCAAAATACATATGATCTCTTCCTATATGGAACCAAGATCTCCAAACAGTAGAAATATATAAACATTCCTGGGTGTTTCATGGTTTCATGTACTACCTTTGCTATGCAGGCTATAATGTTTTACAAGTGTTTCTAAAATACCTTATATTGTACAGAATCGTGCACTAAAAATAATGGGCGTTAAGGAGGAGTTAAGGCTGGATGCAGACCTTTCAAAACCTGTGAGACTTTGTAACAGGAGCACATACAAAAACAAAACCAAGTTGTGCAGTTAAGTCTCTACCACCATTTACACCCAACACTATAGCCCATTGAAAATGTCACACTAATGCCTCCAGCTTTAGATGTAAGCTATGGAGGAGGCTTATCTCTTACAGTGACCAACTTGACCATATTTGTAAATCTATTCCAGGTTATAGACTTCTTAAGTTAGAGATAATCTTCCCAATTTCCTTGTCTGCTTTACCAGACTATGCAACATAGTACATGGTGCAATACTTCTTGAAGCAACTAAACCAGAAATTACTTGCACTAAAGAATCATGCTTCTGCTAAGTTTTAGTCTTTTATTATTTTCCTTAAAGGCTTTAACAATTGCATAGTCTTTCTCTTTAACCTAATCGCTTTGAAACATTAATGATCTTGGGGAAAGTCTACATAAGCCAACAGTTTTCCGACCTCCAAGTGATACTGATGCCATTACCCTATTTGCAAATTGTTTATGAGCTAATTTGCATCAAGCACTCCTTGAAGCAGAACACAATATTTTCTATGCCCATATAATGAGGAGATTGGAGGTTGCATGGCCTATAACAGAGGACTCAGATGTCACACTCATGAAAGTATTCAAATGTAAATTTAAGGTTTGCAGCCATAAGAGACATATTAATAGGGCTGAAAGAATATATTTGTTCAATTTAAATTTATATCCCCTTACCAAACTACAATACCTACAATATCCTATGAATATTTTAGAAATCTTTTTAATATTTATAAGTAGAAAAATTATATTTCACTGTAATTTTATGTGTTTAATTCAAAAGCATTTTAAGTAAGTCAGTATTTGTTGTAATCCTGATTTGGCATTTTCTTTCACTTTCATTTTATTTTGAGCCTCAGAAAATTGAAGGGGCTTGAATCTCTCAACCTTCAGGAAACCCAGGCTTGGCATTTCTATCATTGCCTTCAACATATCATAGAGTGCCAGTTCATTTATGTGACCCACCAGACATCAATAACTTTGGAGGGCTTGCCCTCCAATGATTATACCTGATTCATTTTTGTATTTCCAGCAATTAGAATTCTGGGGGGAAAGTACAACATCAGTATAAGTCTGAAGTATAAGTAAATAATTACTTGATTGAGGAATGAATACAGGAAACAAAGGAAGAAAAGGAAAATTACTGAGAACTTCAATGGGGCTTTATTAGATGCAAGAGATAAAGATTAAACAGACAAAAGCATCTCCCTCAAGGATTCCTCCTTTTCTTTGCAAAAGACAGGAAGGAAAGCAAACGTATGTAACTTAATATGAGGCCTATTTGATTGAATGATATACTACAAATACTACATAGCAAAAAAAAAAAAAACAAAATACAGCCAAGGCTGTACTTAGCAATAAAAACAAAGCTAGAGGCATCACTCTACCCAACTTTAGGCTATATTACAAGTCCACAGTAATCAAAACAGCATGATATTGGCACAAAAATAGAAACATAGACATATGGAATAGAATAGAAAAACAAAAGATGAAGCCAGTCTCTGGTTGCCATCTGATCTTTGATATACCAAACAAAAGCATACACTAGGGAAAAGAATCCCTATTCAACTAATTGTGCTGGGACACCTGGATAATCACATGTATAAGACTAAAACTTGACCCACACTTTTCACCACTTAACAAAAATATTTAAATCTGTGACATGAAATGATAAAAATCTTAAAATAAGTTGTGGGGAAAACTCTTGATGATGTCGTACTGGAGAAAGACTTTGTGAGAAAGACTTCGGTGGCGATTGCAACAACAACAAAAATAAACAAATGGTATTTAATTAAAATGAAAATCTTCTGCATAGCTAAGGATACAACAAGTAAAGCAAAAGACAAGATATTTGCATTGTATGGATCGGAAAAAGGGATGATAACTAGAATCTACAGAGAACTCAAATTAATCAACAAATAAGGAGCAAATAATCCCATCTATCACTGAACAAGAGATATGAACAGAACTTTCTCTGATGAAGATAGATGAATGGCTGACAAACATTTGAAAATATGCTCATTGTCCCTGATCATCAGAGAAATGCAAATCAAAACCACCCCTAAGATATCATCTAACACCAGAGAGAATAGCCCACATCACAAAGTCTCAAAGCTACAGATGCTGGCATTGATGTGGAGAGAAGGAAACACTTTTACACTACTGGTGGGACTGCAAACTAATACAACCTTTTTGGAAAGAAGTATGAAGAATCCTCAAAGAACTCAAATTAGACCTCGCAATTGATCCTGCAATCCCATTAGTATGCCAACTCCCCAGAAGAAAAAAAAAAATCATTTGATCCTAAGGACATTTGCACGAGGCCGTTTATTGCAGCTTAATTTATAATCACGAAAATGTGGAAACAACCTAAATGCTGACCAACTCAGGAATGGATTAACAAGCTGTGGCATATGTATACCATGGAATATTATTCAGCCATTTAAAAAGATGGAGACTTTACAACTTTTGTATTAACCTGGATGGAGTTGAAACACATTCTTCTTAGTAAAGCATCACAAGAATGGAGAAACAAGAATCCAATGTACTCAATTCTAATGCAAAGCCAGTAGACAATCTAATACATGCCCACTTAAGTGAAAAACTCAAATCAATTCAAGATGCGGAGGTGGGTGAGGAAACAGGGAAAGGGGAGGAAGGGAGTCCAGTTGTGCTCCCACTTATTGGCCACGATGTTGGGATGTATGGCACACCTCTTGGGGGTGGGACATAATTATAAGAAGGACTACCTAACAAATGTAAACATTGTAACCTAATTCTTTGTACCTTCAAATTAACCTGAAACAATAAAAATAAATAAATAAATAAATAAATAAAGCCTACAATATGTGCCATGATGCCTGAGTGAATGAATGCACCGAAGGCAAGCAGACGTAGTTTGAAATCCCAGCTCTCAGCTTTTAACATGGCAAATGTCTATAAATAATTGTTCATTGTAGTTTATGGTAATAAAAAGAAAAATGAAGATAATAAATTTTAAAATGGTAGACACATGACTAAGCATCAAATGAAAGCATAGGGAAGAGAATTTTTTAGTTCAGAAGAATAGATCATCTCAGAAGACTATAGACTTTTAAGATATTGTAAGATTCTAAGGGTCTTAAAAGGCTGATTAAATTTAAATATGTGGGAGGGGGGATATTATTTAAAAAAAGAAGAAGACTAAAGTGCAAGAGAAGAGTAAAGTATGAACCAAGTACAAAAAACAGAAGCCATGAAATCTTCCCCAGATAATCAGTTTGTCCACACATGGATAACTGTTACTATCTGACTCACCACCCCAGCTGGCCTGGAAATACTTTGCTACCATCAGCAAAACTAAAAATGGATGGAAAATGCTGTGGACATATAATGCTGAAAAAGTTCAGTTTGGGGGATACATTTTTATTAACAACACTCTGGGGTCCTTAAGTTTAGGGAAATGTGTAAAATCTGTATTTTGTTGCATGTAAGATCTGAAAACATTATATGTCCATCCACTGTCACTTCAAAACCAAATTTGAAAGAACCTCTTCAGACCACGTATGTGAACACTCAAACATTTGGGAAGGGTGTTATTTGAGTACAATTTATCCTATGGAAGAAAATCATATTTTTTTCTGATTAAGTGTATCTAAGCCTGACATCTCAAGTCAAAAGCAATTTGTTTCTTTTTTTGTTTTATTGATTAGGTTTTCCATCAAAGGAGGAGGAGGGCAAAGGCAGCCAACTGCCTTTAAAAAATCTTTTGCTGTAATGTTAAAAAAAGACCAGTGAGTCAGAATTAATAACTATCAGCAAGAATTAATAATGATCAATATGCTATAGTGCATTTTATAATAAAATCATTTCCTCCTCCTTCAAAAGGGAGCAATTTCCTCTAAGTATGTGGCCAACAGCCTGTAGACATATAGCCAGACATTAATGAAATAAAGAAGCCTCATGATCATGGATTTCTCATTCATTTCCATTCATGTTTTCAATTCTCTCTCTCTCTCTCTCTCTCTCTCTCTCTCTCTCTCTCTCTCTCTCTCTCCTGTGTGCAAATCCTTCAGTATGATACATGTGACTTTGAACAGAGGGACCCTCTAGTGGTTATGTTTTCCAGCAAAATCTACAATTGCCTTTATGGGATAAAAGTGTAATATTTTGTCTGCGAATTTAGAGGCAGACAGGACTGCTATCTGTTTTCTGTGTTATCAGAGAGAACTGAAGTTCATTCCTTGGCTCTCTTGATCATTTACTGATGCCCTTTCCTTATCATTTGTTAACACTGAGATGCTCTTTGCCTGGTGTCCCCATTCTGGGCTAATATGACAAAATACCCTTTGGGAAAATAGTTGCACACCCATCACCCAAACTCCTTCTACAAAGTGTTTTCTTTCCATTCTATGCTTCCCCCAGTGAATAGATAGTCCCTGAGTAATAAGAAAAGTGGAGATTTAGTCATCAGACCTGAGAAAAACTCATGGCATGAATTCCGACTTTGGAGAGAATTTGCTGAGTAGCATTAGATGAGCTATTTTCTGACAACCTGTGGCTAAAGATTAAATGGAAACTAAGTGTTTCAGAATCATCCACACAGCTGACTGGTTTTTAAGGCACCCTTCTTATATAAAATATAAGTCTCACCGCAGCTCCTTATTCATATTTGAAAACCTGGGTCTTCCAGGTTTCACCAGCAGGTGACAGCTCTGATAGCACATTCAAGTGGCCTCATGACTTAGGATTCTGTTTGGAGCTAGCAATCAAAAATACACCTTAGACTTCAATTATTTGGTTAATCCCATGGTTTACTTAGAGTAGCCCTTTAAAGAAACTGCTTAGCAAATTATTTGTGTGGCATTACAAGGAGAAATTTTAGCCAGACTCAGATCCAATGGCAAAAAGTCTCTCTCTCTATTTTTTTTTTTTTTTTTTGAAAAGTGAAAAGAAAAGAAAAGAAAATCCTAACTTCAAACCAGTTGAAGCAAAAGAAAAAAAAAGATACTGAGACAAGTCACTTAAAAGTGTAGGCAGCTTAAGAGTTACTTCAGGCATACTTAAGGTACACAAAAGTAGGTTTCTCTCCGTCTCTTAGCTTCTGCCTTGGGGACAGAAAGTTGAATGCTGTTACCTACAAAACTTGACACCTCTCAGCTTCAATATAGCAGGCTGGAATGTCTGTCTTTCAAGCATCTGTCAGTCTCAAGCTATCTCATTGTCTCTGACAGTGTTTATATCCATTCAAGGAATATGAGATCCTGACTGACCAATTCTGAGTCACTGGCTACCCCTGAAATTGGGGTAGAGAGAGTTCTACTGGCATCACATGATTAAATGGGAAGACGGGGTGAGACTCGAAATAGAAACAGGAATGGACATTAGAAGGAGGTAGAACAGATACAAAGCAAGAAGGTGAAGCAGGAATGAATAGGTATATAACCCCCCTGTACTATGTACTTTCACTCATCTTGGACCCCTTCATGGCGGCCCCTTCCTCTTCCATGTCAGCCTCCCTTCCCTTCTAAGCCTCCACTTTAAAATTCTAAACCCAGTTCTTGACAAATAAATTCCTCCGCATTTTTTAAACTTTCCTTAAATCACTTGGTTCAACCATATGATACTTTGGATAGCATTTTATCTCCTCTAGATAAATTTTCTGACATTAGGACAATTACTTATATTTCTAAAATCTATTTTCAGGGTTAAACATCCGCAGTTACTTATCTTGCAAATGTGTAAATTTAGAACAATCTAGGTAAGGACCAGGTATAGCATCTATACTGTAAGGAATCAAAAATGGTAGCCATGATAATTAATCTCTCCACAGTACCTCCAAAACTTCCTCAACTCTCACTTTTACCTATTTAGTTACAGAAGATTTGAACAAAGGGAAACACCCCTTTAAAATACCAATAGCAAATATTATATTTAATTAATTATACTTAATATTATATTTAATAGTAAAGTTTTGAAACATTCCCACTGAGGTTGAAAGCTCCACTTCCATTGAAGATTTAGTAAGTAAAAGTCCTTACTAATAAGAGAAGATGTTTTTAATTACATCAAGATTATCAAAGAAAACATAAAATAATTATTATTTTCCTTTACATGATTATATTAGTACAGTGAAAGAAACAACAGAACAAAATGAAAAAAAAATTTTTTTTTTGGAGACAATCTCACCATGTCACCCTCAGTAGAGTGCTGTAGCACCACAGCTCACAGCATTCTCAAACTGTTGGGCTTAAGCGATTTCCTTCCCTCAGCCTCCCAAGTAGCTGGGACTACAGGTGCCCACCACAATGCCTGGCTATTTTATTGTTGTTGCAGTTGTTTAGCTGGCCTGGACTGGGTTTAAACCTGCCACTCTCAGTGTATGTGGCTGGCATCGTAATGACTGTGCTATGGGCATCAAGCCAAAAAAGTGAAATTTTTAAAAAATTGTTTTTTTGAATAAAGTTTTGAATTTATAAAAAATGTGGAAAGATAAGTTCCTATATATTGCACCCTATGTCCTCTGTTGTCACAATTCAATAATCAATGTTGATACATTATTTTTAACTATAGTCCAGACTTCATTCAGTTTACTCAGTTTTTCTTTACATATCCTCTCTGCTTTCCAGGAACTGACCCAAGGCAACATATTTGATAGTCATGTCTCTTTGGCTCCTCTTAGTTGAACAGTTTCTCAAAACTTTCTTGTTTCTGATGACCTTGAACAATTTTGAGTCAAGCAGTTCATACAATACCCTTTAAGTCTGATTTTTTACTCATGATTACAGTGGGGGAATGTGAGTTTTAGAGGAAAACCACACACATAAAGTCTATTCTCATCATATCATATCAATGGTACATACTGTAAATATTACATATTGTTGGTGCTCATATTAATCATCTGTCTTAAAGTAGTACATTTTAAAATTTAACATTGTAAAGTTATTCTTTTTTCCTCTTACTATACAATCACCTTTACTCAAGAAAGTGTGTGCACAGACCACACTTAAAAAGTGGGGAGGTGTGCCCCAACCGTAAAGATGGATTGCTACATAAGTGATTTGAGATTCTTTGCAAGGGGTATCTGTGTACTCATATTTACTCATTTACTCATTTAATTATTTATTTCTGTTGTCATGGATTAATGGCTGTTTATTTTATCATTTAGGTTATCATATAATATTGCGTTATTTTCTTGCTTAAATTGTTCCAGGTTGACCTCTGGAAATACTTTTAATTGGCGCCCAAGTTCCCTTAACAAACCTGTTTTGGACTTTTGTGTATTTTTTGACTTTTTGACTTTTTTTATTGTTGTTGTTTGCTAGTTTGGGGAGGACTTTTTTGTTTTCTGGATCTACACCGTATTGCAGGTTCTCCATGTGTATTTTCTGCTCCCATCTCAGAAGATGCCAATTCTCCAAGGAGCTCTCGTTCTTTTTATTGACCAATGGTTTTAGAAACCAAAGTCTTCACACTGTGTGTGAAGTGTGTTTATTGCTACTGGGTGTCATTGCTTCTAATCCCTAAAAGGTGTGTACATATATATCGGTCATTTTTTTCTATAGTTAGCCATCTTATCTATCTTATGCTAAATGTGTTCATAGTGTAATTTCCAACAGCATTCAATTTCCATGTAGATCATTCTACACTGACTCTTTGTAACCTTCACCTCCAAAGGGAGAAAGTTGGCTCCCATGACCTATCTTCCATTTACCGAATTCCACTACATATATTTAGCAATTTCAGAATTATAAACACATACTGCTGTGGGAAGCAACTTCATTAACTTAGATTACTGTATTTATGCACACTTCTTTATGCCTTTAATCATATGGACTCTACTCATTTCCAAAGTTATGTAGGCTAGCACCTTAATCACTCACTCCATTCAGTGAGGTTCTGACATGTATTTTTTAATACAGTTAGTTTTTTTGTCATATTCTACCATTCTAGCCTGGGATTATACAAATTCTTAAATGATTTTTTAATGCATACATTAAATTTTATCTCTACACTGTGAAGTTTTATGAGTTTCAACAAAAGTGTATGTGTTGTGGCCACTATTACAGTATCGTACAAAATGGTGCTTTAACCATGGTAAAAGTCCCCGACGCTTCACCTATTCAACTTCACTTATTCAGTTGTGCTGTTCAACCTCCTCCAAGCCACTAATCAGATCTACTGGCAACCAACCATCTCTATAATTTTGTCTTTTTCAGAATGCCGTATAATTGGAGTCAGTATGCATATAGCTTTATATACTGGTTTCTTTCACTTAATAATATGCATTTAAAATTCATCAATATCTTTTCATACCTTGATAGCTCTTTCTTTTTACCACTGAATAATATTTCATTGTAGAGAAAGATCATTTCTTTATCCATCCATTTATTGAAAGATACCTTGTTTGTATTTAGTTCTTGTGTTTATGAATAGAGTCCCCATAAACATTTGGTTGCAAGTGTTCATGTGAAAATAAACCTTCAAATCAGATAGTTAAATACTGTACATACATCAGATTGCATGGTAAGAAGTGCTCAGCTTTCTAAGAAACTGCCAGCTGTTTTCCAAAGTGGCTATATCCTTTTGGAATAAATGATCTATCTACCTCTCTGTATCCCATCTAGAAATTGCTAGGCTTTTCTTTTTTTAATTTGAGCTCTTCTATTCTTGTAAACTAGTATCAGGTTGTGATTTAATTTGTAATTCTTTAATGACAAATGATGTAGAGCATCTTTTAATATGTTTATTTTCCACATGCAGATTTTCTTTGGTGAGATGTTTCTTCAAATTATCATTCATTTGTTAATCTTTTATTAAGTTTTAAGAATTCTTTCACTAGTTTGGATACAAGTTCTGTCTCTGGGGTCTGTTTTGCAAATGTTTTCTGCCACTCTGGCTTTTTATTCTATTAATCACATCTATCTATTTTATCATATGATGGACTATTTTCTGCAGATTTATTGACTGCACTTGAATCTTGGTCATCTTTAATGATCAGTAAATCACAAACACGAAAGGATTGTTTTCTTTTACTAACTATAAAAATCCTTTTATGCTTTTGTCAAGTTTTTCCCTACAGATATTATGAAATGATTTTGCCTATCACTAATACACTGAATATCAGTATCAACTCCTGGCCACTAATTTTCCATTCTTTGTAGTGTGCTCCTAGCCTCTTATGGTGTTAAAAATGACTTGTTCATTTGATTGAAACAACTATGTTTCAAAGGATTCATGCACTCTTATTCCTAGCATAAATCCTGTGTCTAATGTCACACATAATACATTATAATCACACATTCAACTGTGGAGTGTGCCATTCCTTAGATTGACACGAACAGCCAGGTGTGGAAAAGAACAGAGTTATTGCAAATACTACGAGAAGTACATCAAATGAGCATAGACTTTCTCTGCATAACATGTTTCTAAGGTCATCAACAAACATTACCTTGGGAAATGTTATCAGGGTGGGATTTGTTTAAACCATTATTTGTTTTTAGGAAATTCAATTTCCAACCAACCACTGAATATAGCTGACATCACACCCAGCAGTGGCATCATGTATCATTATTGTCTTGTTTCCATTTACTGAGCATTTTCTGAGGAATATTTAGCATACCCAGACAAGATTCCTGTGTGAAGGATGGCATTGTTATCTCCATATCACAGATGAGAAAATTGAGTCTAAGGATTTAAATGACTTGGAAATAGTCATGTAACTCTAAATGGTTGGGGGCATTATTCAAGTATTAATTTCTCTGATTCTAATGCCTTTGGTGCTTTAAACGTATTAGTCAGTGGTAGGCAAACAGCTGGTGGTTTGAATCCCACCAAAAAAATAGGCTTTACTCTTTTTCCGGGTGTTTATATGTAAAGTCAAAGTGACAGGTTAATTAGAGTATCAACAAAGAAGGGAATATATTCAACAAAATTATAAATGTGTTTATAATGGTCATTAAAATCTAAAATAGAAAATGGAAGCTAGCAGACTGAAAATAAGAAAGAAAAGAGACAAATGGGAAGGCATGTCAGGAAATATTAGAAAGAGCTTTTGCTTTATTTTCTGGTGACTGGAAGTGGCTGTATTGGATCAAAGACACATCAAGAAGCAGGCAAGTGTACACATTTAAAAGTGCATAAAAAAAAATTAGCATTCAAGTTTGCTTTGTAGAGAGTGTGCGCACTTTGCTCTACCTGTGTTCAAATCCTAGTTCCGTGCTTACTAGCCATATACACTTGGCAAATTACTAAACTTCTCTGTACATGAGTTAATTATAATAATTGATAAGATGGGAATGATAGTAGCCACCACATCAAGTTGAATATTTAATGAGTTAATACAGGCAGAGCACAGAAATGAGTATCTGATGCACAGTAAATGATAAAAAAAATGTTAAAATAAAAGTTTCCTAGGATTGTAGCAGCCTAGCTTCAATCTTATCCTGGCATTCTCCCATTTTATATAGGAAAATCAGTCATATTGAATTAGTATCTGCCCTATTGACCTTATTTAAACTTGATCGCCTCTATAAAGACCGTACCACCATGGAAGGTAACATTCTGAATTACAGGATATTGGAATTTAAACACATTTTTTAGCATAATCCATCCCATTACAGTAAACTATATTATATATTCTTGTGAGCATTTTAATTGCCTGCTATGTTCTGTAAATACGTTTTTTTTCTTTAGGGGAGTCAAACCTTATGGAACTTACATTTCCCTTGCCAGTGACACGGTATACTCATTCCGTGAATTGTCTCCCTAATAATGTCAGGTATGATATAGAAAGCATCTTTGTGATTGTATGAGGAGCTAGAAAAAAACCCAGAAGTTTTTATATACCAAAGACAATCTACCAACAAGTTCAGAAAGATTCTTAAAGAACTGAAAAGGTCTTTATCCATACCCACCTGTTGAGCTATAGTGAACATCAGTTTTAGTTTATAAATTGCCTATTTGTATAAAGGTGAAGAATAAACTGCTTTTGTCATCCTTTTCCTCTATACCCATCTTAAACCTTAGTGTTAGATGTAAAAAATAGTGTCTTTTTAGAAGGCAGTTCTCACATAACTTTTCAGCCTAAACTTATACAACATTAATGAGAGAAGGGTCCCCCTTAGATAAAGAATTTTATTTCATGTGTCCAACATTGATCACACCCTACTAGAAATTGTCAGCAGTATACTCACATCCTCTCTGAAGCAACTCACCCTAATTAATATTTACAGTTACACTTCTAAGAAATATGAGTCACAGATAAAAATAAATCACCAAGTCACAAGGGAACAGGTACCATGAGCAAAATCCACCAAAAACAGCAACTGAATCACAGGTGCAAAAGTAGTGAAGCATGAGTTTTATTTCACACATACACACTGAATATGTTTGAAAAATATGAGAAGAATAAATATATTTTAAAAACATGAAATATGATTAAGTAATAAAGAGAAGTTTGAAAAGGAACCAAATAAACATATACAAAATTAAAAATCTGATCATCAAAAGTAAAATTCTATGAACAAGTTTTGAGCAGATTAGAAATAATTGAAAGAACACCCATAAACAGTATGTCAGTTTTAGAACAAAAACTCCAGAATGCAATGGAAATGGTCAAATAGTTGAAACATCTGAGAGAAAATTTCAGTGACATGAAGAACAAATAAAAATCTAACATGTGAATAATTAAGAATTCCAGAAAGAGAGAAAGCTTGATGAAAAAGTAGCAATCTTTCAAGACATAATTTCTTGGATTGACTCTAATTGTTGAAAGAAAGAAAATAGATTTAAGTAGCCCAGATCTGTCCAAATTTGGTAGGAAGAAAAGAAGCAATGAGGAAAAGGAAACATAGTTTTCCCCAAACAATTCTGTCATGCTCTCTAACAAACACAAAAGCTATGTGACTCTTCAATACCTGAACTATTGGTTGTTTTTATTATAGTATTTAGCACATTCTTATCCCATTCTATTATAATTTCAGGTTAATAATCTTGCTGAGGCTTTTCTGAAATCAAAGAGATCACTGTCTATTGACAAAAGATGCAAAATGGTTAGCTCCAAGATACCTGTCCATGAAACGTAATGGAAACAGCACTCTTCTTAGAGGTTTCCAACACCTTTGCTTACTCTGGATCTCTTCTCCAGGATGTATTCAACATCCTGAACTGATCTCTAATTTCCCAAGTTTGGATCTCTATGATCCCCTTGTCTCATATCTTGATTCTTAATATGGACCTTTGCCTTACTCCTGACTATAGTTTAGACTCTCTTTTAAATTAGCTCCTTCTATGTGTCTTGAGCAAACTGGTTAGCCCCTTGGGCCAGTCTCTAGGACCCACTGCCACTGCTCAGCCATCCTGCTCAGTATGGCAACTGGTCTCTCTGCTGTCAGAACTTAGGCACAAAGTGCCCCAAGATTTTCCTCTTTCATCTTCCCTCTTAGTGTTCTCTTCATATTTCTCTTCCCACTTTCCAATATCATGAATCGCCACTGACAATATCAAAATTATACTCTTATAAAAATCATAAATTTTTATTTGGAGTGCATTCAGCCTTCTATTCACTTTCTCACTCTTCTTTAATTTTTATCCTTTAGCAGGTAGGGAATCCAATGCTTATGGTATTAGTTTGGCATTTGCATAACTTTAAGTTAGATTTGCCAAAGACCAAATAGAAATCTTGATTACTAGAAATGATATTTTCAAGCTTGTGCCATGTAAGGTGACTGATTCAGAGTCCCACCACTTCTTTTCAATGAATTTCTGCCTCAAGGCCCATGCTTTTTCTTTTTACTATTTATAGCTCATTATGGTATTATTCTGTGAAGCAGTGGAAAGCAGTTCAGGAATACAAATCCATAATATTTCATAAAATAGTGAAAAAAAAATTTACAAACTGTTCTTCACAGAAGGTTGCCCAATATGATCCATCTGTGAGTTAAAGAATTAAGAATAGCAAAAGAAGAGACATTCTTGGACAAAAATATTATAAAATATAATCAAGTATATATTTTAAAGTTCAATCTAAATTAAATGTAAAGAGTAGTCATTGAGTCTAAAAAGAATATAAAAAATATCTCAGAGTACTACTGTCACTAATATTTTAATATATAAATAACATGGTGCTTTTAGAAGAAAATGGAAAATTTCTTATTTTCCCTCAGGATGCAAAGATCATAACTTACCATGATTTTTGACTTTTGAGTGATGAAATCCTTGTGAAAAAATATTCCACAAATTTGAGATTTTTTAAGTGACCATAATATACCATTCTATGCTTTTTTAAAAATAATTTGCTTTTTACAGGATCATTTTGATATGTTCTTTATTCTGTCACTTTTTTGTCAATTCTCCCAATTCTGTTCTATGATTAAACTCAACAAAAATATTCATTCCAAGACATATATTTGTGTAAACAGAAAGAATCACTATAGTCCTATTATAGATTTATCCCTTCAAAACAAGAGCCTAAGGACATTAACTGAGGAATTTGAAATACAGATTTTCTCATAAATAAAGTCATTTTCAGTATTCAAGTTTTTTAAACATACCATAAACTAAAATTTTCTGTATCTCATAATTAAAATCTGATTTTCTCTAAAGCAAACCCACTTAATACATACTTTTCTCTTACAAAGAAATGCAGTAAGTATAGCATTCCATGAAACATTCCTTAGAAGCAACTAAAACCTGATGTCCATAAGATACAAACTAATTAATAAGTTTTTCTACTATTACATCTGAAGCAGGATTTGGACTTCAACTTTATCCAATTCATCCTCAATGTTCCCACTATTTCTAATGTATTTATGTTAAATTTTTTTCCTAACCCCCAATTCACTAAACATAGATCATGTAAATTCGATCATAGACTATTACTCAAAAATTAGTCTTTGCTTTGTGTGTTAGCAAATATTCACTGCCCTAAGTGTATGTGCCCCATGGGTATGTGTGACTGTGAAGTGCAAAAGAGCAGGTAAACTCCTATACTACTCTGTATTTTCACCATATCAACCATAAATTCTCTTGGCTTTTCCACTGACTTTCAACCTAAATTCTTCTCAATAAGCACTGGAAAGAAGATCTAACCATCAGACAGAGATCCACTATATGGAATCAGGCTTAGCCATGAAGAAGTTTAGTCTTGATAATTCAAAACAGTGTAGTCAGAAGCTCAGTAAATGCCAAAATGCCTTGGAGGAGAGTGCCCAAGTTAGATTCTGGAACTGATGACAGTGATAAATACAAAAAAACAAGAATAAAACACTAAGACATAGGAGACATAGGAAAAGAGATAGATTTATGACCCAATTAGATACTTCAAAGTAAAAGACACTTTTTTTTCTTTTATCTTTCTATATTTTTCTCATTAATCTATGCAGCCAAACTTTTCCCCATTATTTTGCTCAGGAGAGATAAGAATGCCACAGGGAAATATTAAACATATGGACTACTGCCATTATGCCTGATAGAAGCAGATCACTGGATTTGGAGCTTATATTACAAGAAAACATTCAGCTAGTTGTAGTTAAGTATTACTTGCAGTGTGCTAAACAGTCCATTCATAATATGTATTTTAATTTGGAAAGGTAAGAAAAACTTTTCATAATGTAATGTGTCTGGAATCTGCATCAGCAGATACTATGTTTTTGATGTTTCCCCTCCAAAATTCAGGAGATATCCACGTGACTATGAGGGTTGCTCCCTCATTAATGGGATTAAGAATCTTTTATTTTTTTTTATTGTTAAATCATAACTGTGTACATTAGTGCAATCGCCTGTACCCATTCTAAGATGCACCATAGATGTGGCCCCACCCAGTACCCTCCCTCCATCAAAACCTCCCCCCTCCCTTCCCCTTCCTTGGCCCTTTCCCCATAGTCTTGTGCTATAGTTGGGTTATAGCCTTCATGTGAAAGCTATAATTTAGCTTCATAGTAGGGCTGAGTACATTGGATGCTTTTTCTTCCATTCCTG
>CAUYPK010128769.1:0-10811 GCA_963574355.1 Loris lydekkerianus
AGACTTTACCTCTTTCATGTTTACATGGATGGAGCTGGAACATATTCTCCTTAGCAAAGTATCCCAGGAATGGAAGAAAAAGTATCCAATGTACTCAGCCCTACTGTGAAGCTAAACTATAGCTTTCACATGAAGGCTATAACCCAATACCTCAAGACTATGAGTAAAGGACCAAGGAAGGGGAAGGGAGGGGGGAGGTTTGGGTGCAGGGAGGGTGATGCGTTGGGCCACATCTATGGTGCATATTTTTATCTATAATAATAAAAAAAAAATTTCACAAGTACATAAATGTAATTCACTATATCAATGGAAACAAAACCAAAGACCATGTGATCCTCTATAGATGCAGAAAAAGCATTCAGTGAAATTCAGCATCTTCTAATCAGAACACTTAAGAACATAGGCCCAGGTGGCACATTTCTTAAATTGATTAAAGCCATCCCTGACAAGTCCACTAATATTACACTGAATGGAGTAAAACTGAAAGCTTTTCCACTTAGAACTAGAACCAGACAAAGTTGTCCTCTGTCTCCATGACTATTCAATATAGTTCTGTAAGTTCTAGCCAATGCACTAATGCAAGCGAAGAAAATAAAAGGCATCCAAATGGGTGCAGAGGAAGTCAAACTCTTGCTCTTTGCCAACAATATGATTTTGTACTTACAGAATCCCAAAGACTCAATTCCAAGACTCCTGGAAGTGATCAAAAAATACAGCAATGGGGCAGCACCTGTGGCTCAGTGAGTAGGGTGCTAGCACCATATCCCGAGGGTGGCGAGTTCAAACCGAGCCCTAGCCAAACTGCAAAAATAAAAAATAAAAAAGCCAAGTGTTGTGACAGGCACCTGTATTTTCAGTTACTCAGGAGGCTGAGGCAAGATAATTACCTACGCCCAACAGCTATAGGTTGCTGTGAGCTGTGATGCCATGGCACTCTACCAAGGGCAACAAAGTGAGACTCTGTCTCTAAAAAAAAAAAAAAAAAAAGAAATACACAAATGTCTCAGGGTATAAAATCAATGTCCACCAGTCAGTAGTAGCCTTTCTATATGCCGATAAAGTCAAGATGAGAAGCTAACCAAAGACACAATTCCCTTCACAGTAGCTTAAAAAAAAAAAAAATTAAAATACCTAGGAATATACATAACAAAAGAAGCTAAGGACCTCTACAAAGAAAATTACAAAACCCTAAGAAAAGAAATAGCAGAAGATACTAACAAATGGAAGAATATACCATGCACGTGGCTGGGAAGAATCATCATTGTAAAAATGTCTGTACTATCCAAAACAATTTACAGATTCAAAGCAATCCCCAATAAAATACCAACATCATACTTTCAAGATTTGGAAAAAATAATTATTTGTTTTGTATGGAACCAGAAGAAATCTCATATAGCCAAGACAATTCTTAGAAATAAAAACAAAGCTGGGGGTTTCACCCTACCAGACTTTTGGATAAACTACAAGGTATTGGCACAAAAATAGAGACATTGATATTTGGAACTGAATAGACAACCATGAGATGAAACTAACCTCTTACAGCCACATGATCTTTGATAAACTAAAGAAGTACATACACTGGGGAAAAGAGTCCCTATTCAATAAATTGTTTGGGGAGAATTGGATAAGCATATGTAAAAGACTGAAACTGGATGTGCATCTCTCACCATTTACAAAAATTGATTCAAGTTGGATAAAAGATTTAAATCTAAGGCATAAAACAATAAAAATCCTGGAAAAAAGTGTGAGGAAAGAAGATATTGAAGATATTGGCCAAGGGAAAGATTTTATGAAGATCTCTGTGGCAATTACAACAACAAAAACAAACAAATGGGACTTAAACTGAATAGCTTCTGTACCATCAAGGAAACAACAACCAAAGTAAACAGGCAATCTTCAGAATGGGAAAAGATGTTTCATGTTATGAATCAGACAAAAGAATATACAGAGAACTCAAGTTAATCAACAAAAAAATGCCAAACGATGCCGTATATCACTTGGCAAGAGACCTGAACAGAACCTTCGCTAAAGAAGATAGAGGACCGACTAACAAACATATGAAAAAAAGTTCATCATCCCTAATCATTAGAGAATACAAAACAAAAACACCGTGAGATACCACCTAACCCCAGTGAGAATGGCCCACAACACAAAATCTCAAAGCTGCAGATGCTGGCATGGATGTGGAGAGAAGGGAACACTTTTACACTGCTGGTGGCACTACAAACTAATACAACGTTTTTGGAAAGAAGTATGGAGAATCCTCAAAGAAATCAAATTAGACCTCCCGTTGGATCCTGCAATCCCATTACTAGGCATCTACCTAGAAGAAAAAATCCTTTTATCATAAGCACATTTGTACTAGGCTGTTTATCACAGCTCAATTTACAATCTCCAAAATGTGGAAATAGCCTAAATGCTCACCAACGCGGGAATGGATTAACAAGCTGTGGTATATGTACACCACAGAATACTATTTAACCGCTAAAAAGATGGAGAGACAAGAATTCAATGTACTCTATTCTAATATGAAGGCAGTAGATGAGCTACTGCTGCTGGGGGGTGGGGAGGGGAATAAGCAAGTGGGGAGAGGGGAGGAGGAAGGGGAATGGGGGGTAGTCACAGTATATGTCACACCTCTTGGTGGCAGGACACCATAAGAAGGACTTTATCTAACGGATTTAATCAGTATATCCTAATTTTTTGTACTCTCAATGAATCCCAAACAATTAAAAAACAAACAAACAAACAAACATGATAGAGCAACATTTACGGGGAAGAACTCACAGAAACAGAAGTTCTTACAGGTGTGTGGGTCCACTATAATACATTGCATTCTACTTCACGGAGCTCTAGATTTTTAGGAGAAAGATCCTGATTCTGAGACTGTTACGCTTCTAAGTAGTATGAATAGGGGAGCACCTGGGTCGAATACAATAGCAGTATGACCTAGGAGAACCCATTCCTGTGATATCAGTTCAGCATTTGTAATTGGTCTTGGGTTACAATTTTCTGTGGATCTCTTACATTTCTGCACACCTTACTAGTGAGACACTGATAACCATTTGTTTAAGACTATCTTGTCAGGGATGCTAGAATATCAAAACACCTAGGAGATAGAGATAGTGTCTCCTTCCGGGGTAAAGGGTAGATTTTCTAGAAGCCTTGGAAAATAGAATAGTATTTCTTTATAGAAGAAAGGTAAGGCATGTCTGTTGTCAGTACAATAAAGAAAGTGTCTTCCTTCAAAGCAAAGAATGTGCCCAGTTACATCTCATTATAAAAGACATTGGTTTTCTACATTCAGGATTCTTCTGTAACACAACTCACTACATGTATAGGGGTTGTCTGGCCCTCGTTAGTTGCCCTGTAGGATATGAAGCTTGAGCAGCTGTTCAAAAATGCTGATACTTTGGCTGCTGCTATTTTTATGAGTAATACTATTTTATTATCTCTGATGTAGGACTATCAGATCATTTCCAGGAATGAAACCGTTTAGCTATATTGTTAGCATATAAGTAGGGTAAAATCTCAGAATATTCTGAATTTATGATGGTTGGGAGGTAGCTCTCCCAGCTTGGGATAAAGCCCAGTTTTAACTCTGTATCTTGACCAGCTACCAGCAATTTTAATTACATTGTTATTCATAGTTCAGGAAATACCAGTATAGTGTCTCCCATGCTGTAATAGAAGGAAGACTAAATTGAAGTCTTGTTGTTGAATGGGAGTTATGGTCTCAACAATGTATTGTAACTACTAGAATTTAACACGAGGCCAATGTAGTGGAAATCTGTTTTATAAAAGTTGAACTCTCCATGCCAGAAAGGATGTATTTTACTTTTGGAACCAGAAATAAGTAAAGTTTTAGTAAGTAGACTTACAGGAGCCAGTGAAGAACTAGTATTGAAAGGTGCTAAAGAATAAAGAGTTATAAGAACCGGGCCTATCACAGGCAGGAATGAATGTGTCAAGAGCAGGAAGCCGTCTGATATAAACAGTGTGTTCCCAAGTACTTTTTCATAGATCTTGTAGTTCTCTGCTACAGAATACAGTCAAACTACAAACTAGTCTCCTGTCATTCAGATTGAACTTTGAGTTCTCTGAGGGTAAGATCATAGTTTGACTTATTTTTGGCTCCTTTGCATTATTGCAATGCTTGGAACACAGACATTCCTCACATTGACTACATTTTATATTAGACTTTCTCCAGAAAAGTTGAACAAGAAAGTAATCAGTTAAGAAATTAGTTAGTTTGGGAGTAGCAAAATTCAAGCTGTAAGATAAGAAGGCACTTCGCTTTTTCTAAAAGAGGGAATAAGGTTCTGGAAGGTCCAATTAGAGGACAAAGCAAGGGTTAACTTGGGAGTTAAGGAGCAGGAGAGATAAAAAGAAGCAAGCTCACAGTCAAATAAAGAAGTTTCAAGGATCAAAATCCTGAAGCATGTCATGAATAAATGGGATTTCATATGTCTGAATTCTTCTGAACTAGCCAGTCTCAAAGGAGGCCACAGGGTCATAGTTGCCTAATCTTTCTGTACCTTAACTTGTCTCTGGTGTTGGCCTTTACCCTAGGGAGAATACTCAGGATTCATTAGCAGTATTTATTTAAAGTACCACAAAAATGCCATTATCCAGAAATTTCTAATGAAAATGAATGAAAGAATTATCAGGGGTTAAACCTAGGATAATGTTGAACTCAAAAGAAAAGAGACTTTCAAAATTACCAATTCTGATAGTTCTACAATAGCCTAACACAGGCATGAGCTCAGAAAATCTGTATAGTTCCATTCAGCTTTTTTAATTAGGTGATTTCTCTATCACAGTCAGCTGGTCATTAATCATAAAATGGGAACAGTTTCATTTTCTGAACTTCAGGAAACCTAATTGGTGATAATCACTATAATTGGAAAGAAATCTGCAGAGCTGATTCATTGTGCCCTTATCACTGGCTTTAAAACAAGTTTAGAAGCTCTGTGTGTGCACATGGTTTGTGAAAAAGTATATATACAATTAGATAAGGAAGAGAAGAAATTCTTAAGGGAATTTGACAGATACTGGTGTGAAAGTAAAACTCAGGAGAAAGGAAAGGATCACGCTTCTGCAAACAATCAGTTACACAAGTTGTGGCTTACATAAACCGTGTTGAACTTAATGACCCTGAAATATTTTTAAATCACCGCAGTCTTCAGAAACGGCAAATAGTTCCTTATGAAGAAAAGGATGTTCTTAATAGGCACTTCTGAACTGGAGAACTTAGCATTGGAGAAATAGTTTCTCATAATTTTCTAAAAGTCTTAAATATATGTAAAATTCACAACATACAAAGAATGATTGAGGTTCCACCCTCCCCTCCAAAATTCACAAGTTAAAATCTTCCCTCCAGAGTGCTAGTGATAGGAGATGAAGCCTTGAGGAAGTGATTAGGTCATGAGAGAAGACCCCTTGGGGGTGGGATGGATGTCCTTAGAAAAGGGGCCCAGAGAGCCAGCCTGAAAGGACAGTTAGAAGGTGCCCTCCATGAACTAGAAAGCAGAACCTTGCCCGACACTGAATCTGCCTTCACCTTGAACTTCTCAGTCTTCAAACTGTGAGAAATAAATGTCTTTGTTTAGAAGGTACCTAGTTCATGGTATTTTGTTATAGTAGCCTAAATGGACCCAGGCAGAGGCTTATATAAACCCTGTTCTGATCTTATGTATGTAAAATATTTTTTAATCATTGAAGTCTTCAGAATCTGCAAATAGTTTCTTATGAAAGAAAGGTGTTCTTGCTTAAAAAGGGACTCTTCAACTTAGAGAACTAAGCAAAGGAGAGATCAGACAGTAACTTATAATTCTCAAAGCCTTAAATTCATACAAAACTCAATGTAGTATAAATATGCAACCACACAACCTAAATCTAACTCATTATTGCTTAAAACCAGAATGTTTTGGGGAAGCATAACAGAAAATTGTAAGGGGTTTAAAACCTTTCCTGACCTCTTTATTTATTTATTTATTTATTTATTTTTTATTATAGATAAAAATATGTACCATAGATGTGGCCCAACCCATCACCCTCCCTCCACCCAAACCTCCCCCTGACCTCTTTATTTTTACTGAAATCTAAATACTTTAAAAATAATTTATTTATATAAACTGAAGAAAAATAAATTGGTATATAGTTGTCTAGATTTCTTAGATTATTGTAAGAATGGGAGCAAAAATTAAGAAAATATATCTTTTAAAAACTAAGAAAACAACCAATGTTTACTTACCAGATTCAATATATGAGTGAAAATGTACCTAAAATCCACAAGAATTTTTGTGTATGTGTTTGGTTTTTTTTTATTTGTTTATAAGACCAGCCCTGAATTTTTGGAAAGACTTATTTTTTCAGGGAAAGAAATATTACAATTTAGTGAGAAACGAATACCAATACACTTTTTCTTTTTGAATTCTAAGTAAAAAGTAATTTTTAATTATTTTTTTTTTTTAACTGAGTTTTGTATCCCAAAGCTGCAGATGTTGGCAGAGATGTGGAGAGAAGGGAACACTTTTACACTGCTGGTGAGATGACAAACTAATACAGCCTCTTTAGAAAGAAGTACGGAGAATCCACAAAGAACTCAAAATAGACCTTCCACTTGATCCCACAATTTCCTAACTAGGCATCCACCTAGAAGAAAAAATCATTTTATCATTAGGATATTTGCACTAGATTATTTATCACAACTCAATTTACAATCGCTAAGACTGGGAAACAACCTAAATGCCCATCAACCCAGGAATGGATGAACAAACTGTGGTCTATGTACACCCGGGAGTACTATTCAGCCAGAAAATTGTGATGAGCGAAAAAAATAAATCCCCGAAGGTCACATACTATACAAGTCCATTTACGTAACATTCTTGAAATGGCAAAATTATAGAAAAGGAGAATAGGTTAGTGATTGCCACTCTGGTTAAGGAAGGGTTGAGAGTTGGAAGGAAATATGTGTGGCTATAAAAGATCAACAGGAGGGATCTTTGTGGTAACAGAAATGTTCTTTAACTTAATTATTTCAATAATAACTTGGTTGAAATAATGTTCTATGATTGTAACATGGTATTACTGGGGAAACCACTTAAAGTCCACATCAGATTTCTCTGTATCTCTTACAAAGTCATGTGAATCTATAGTTATCTCAGAATAAATGTGAATTTAAAAATAAAATAATAAATTATTTGCAATCTCTGAAAAAATATCCACAAAGTTGGTCACAAAGGATAGCTCTCCTAGGTGTTGGTCTTTTTTTCTATTTTTATTTGCCCTTTTTTTACTTTTTCTAGAGTGAATTTATATTGCTTTGGCAGTAAGGAAAAGGAAATATAATATTCTTGTAGTCTAAAATATCTTTTAGTTATAGTCACATCCCTCTCTTTACATCAATATAAGATTCTCTGTGTGAAAGGGAAGTTTTAAATTCACCATTTTTTCTATCGTAGGTGCTCTTAGATCCATTAACATTTATAAAAATTAAATTTGCTTTTAGAACTTGGAAGTATTAGTTCTGAACCTTACAGATTCTAACCTAGTGGCAGCATATTAAGGCTTTATGCTGCCAATTAGATAAAAGCAATGTTGGGAATCATATTTCATATCATTTTTGCTTGGCTGGAGGAGTGTTTGCACATATACACATACACACGCTTCTAATTTCTACAAAAGATAACAGCTAGTTCTTTAGAAAACTGCTGGCCTATTTTCAAAAGCTGAAAATGATCTGGATCCCAGTGCTCAGCATCAGAAATCAAGAGACAATTTAAGTGATGGTGACAAAAGGTTTTAGTGAACACAAAAGATGAAATGGAACGAAGCTGGATAAAGATAATTCTGTTCCAGAATCCAAAAACCAAGAGAAAATAAGGAAGCAAGAGGTCAGTATCTTTGAGGAGGGGATCGTTTTGTAGCTTTAATTGATTCTGCAGGCTCCTAGAGGGATTGAACTGCTTTTGCAAACATAAAGAAAAAGGGCATAAGCAGAAAATATATATCAGATACAAAACCAATAGTTATCCCAGGATACATCCTAAACAGTAATGTAATTAAATTCTGGAGCCCTCAAGGAAAATTCTTCACAGTTGCTTTCTTGCAGTCCTCGACAGAAATAACCTTTGCCATTAGCCCTGGGAAACCCATGTTTTCATTGGCAGTATGTAGTGCTTATCAGTCTAAAAAGATTATTTTAAGAAGTTATATAAATTTTTAAACCATTGAACCTTAATTGAAAGTAAAAATGTTTTCACCTTCATTATCATACCTCCCTAAAACTACAGAGAGTACTTAGGCAGAAAGGCTTAGCTAGGCTTGAAATAAAACATTGCTGCGCCCTGTGGTTCAAGTTACTTGCAGATTTTACTTGGTTGCCTGGATTCTGTTTAGTGGTAGGCCTGCCATCTAGTGGCCACTTAAATAAGTGCAAGGTGTGATCATAAATTAAAGATCATAGGAAAATATTAGTTAAGTCTTCCAGACTGTTGTTTCTGGCCTCAGTATAAACCAGCAAAAAAGGATTTTACTGATAGTAGAAATTAATCTATTCAGGTCCTCATTAAAGATAAGTATTCTGACTTACAACACTATGAATACAAAAGCAAGTTAAAAACAGTTCTTTTACGTGTATGTAGTCTTCAAAAGAGAAATTTATATTTATAAACTTTCACTGAATTTAAATGAAAGAACCTGCTGTGGCCAACTATGTTTTTACTTCATTATATTTTATTTAATCACGCGTTTATCTCTTCTATTTCTTAATTTAAATGATAAAATAAATTCCCATAGGCACGTGGATTTGTGCTGCCTGTTTGCAAATGAATCAACAGGTATTAGATAAAAAATTAACACAGTTTCAGAACATTGTTTACTTTCCTATGAAACAAGAACTTTGGGGGCTTTATTTTTTTTGTTGTTTTGTTAATAGAAGTGACAAGTAATGCCAGGCCTTTATACTCGTTCTCCAGGCTATTTGTCTACCCTCAGTGTCTGTCAGAGTACCAACCTTCAGAAATGAATTTCTAAAACCTCCAGTCTCATTCACATAACTGAAAAGGACATTTACATAGTGCCTAAGAAGTGTAATAGCCAAGTTCACGCCTGTAGTTCCAGTTACTTGGGAGATTGAGGTGGGAGATCGCTAGAGGCCAGGAGTTAGAAGACAGCCTGGCCAGCATAGTAAAACCCCATCTCTATAAAAAAAAATTCTTTTTTAAATAGCTTGGTGTTGATGAATGTGCTTGTAGCCCCAGTTACTTCAGAGGCTGAGTCAGGATAAACTCTTGAGCCCATGAGGTCTTGGGTACGGTGTGAGGGTGAGCTATGATTGTGATACTGGACTGTAGTAGAGTGTATTATGAGGAACACACGGCATGTACAATATTCATATTTTAATACTACACTTGTTATATATTTGTTTTCTTGGCTAGTATGCTTAAGAAGAGATTAGATCTACCTCTAAATTATAGTTCTTAGACATCCTAACCAGTTATAGTAAAGCCATTTAAATTAATAGTATTAAAAAATCCAGCAAGTGTCAGGCATGGTTTTTATCACTGTTGCATCCAGTTAATTTCTCTGTAGGCGGATTATTTCTTGACATAACAGGATGGCATCACATTGTACATACTGAAAATAGAAGTAATTTTGCAATTGCTGGTACTGTGTAAAAATGTCCTAGGATAATCCACAAACCCACACTGTGGTAATGGGTTGGGTGCTTTGACATCCTAACAGGTATTTGCAAAACATAGGCAAAATATTATAATCAAACAATATCTTCTATCTCCTTAATCCTTGATTTTACAAAGTCTATGTTTATTTTTATTTAATAAATATAACCTTTTACAATCAAATAAGGGAGCCTCAAAGTCATGAATAATCTTCACTTTAAGAATGTTCATATACTTGCTGCTCTTACTTTTTATTATTTTTTATTTTTTATTGTTTGGGATTCATTGAGGGTTCAAAGAATTAGGTTATAGTGATTGCATTTGTTAAGTTAAGTACCTCTTATAAATATATTCTGCCCCCGAGAGGTGTGTCATGCACCCTGACCCCCATCCCTGTCCCTCCTCCCCTGTCTCTGCTCCCCCATTCTCCTACCTCCCCACACACACCGTGTATGAGGTCATCTACTACATACCTTCATATTAGAATTGAGTACTTTGGATTCTTGTTTCTCCATTCTTGTGATGCTTTACTAAGAAGAACGTGTTCCACCTCAGTCCAGGTTAATATAAATGATGTAAAGTCTCCATCTCTTTGCACCTCCATTTATAACCTCCAAAATGTGGAAACAACCTAACTGATCACCAACCCAGGAATGGATAAACAAGCTATGGTATATGTACACCATGGAGTAATAGTCAGCTATACTTCTAAGTAGACATAGCTCATGAGATTCCTAAGACTGATTATGTAAAACCCACTCCACTTTAGAATGCAGCACGCCAATGTGTGGACTTTTCTTTTTCTATTTAATCTGTCTACTGTCTAACATCATGGCCAAACTCTCAGGATCTCAAGCCAAATTTTTTTTTTTTTTTGTCAATGATGGAGGGGGGATGGAGGAATGGGGGAGTGGATAGAGGGAAGGAGGAAGGGGGATGGGGGATCATGGTGTGTGACACATCTCTTGTGGGTGGGACACAAGTATAAGAGGAACTTTACCTAACAAATGCAAGCAGTGTAACCTGGTTCTTTGTACCCTCAATGATTCCCCAACAATTAAAAAAAAAAAAAAAAAAAAAAAAAAAACGGAAAGAATTTAGAATTCAAAAATGAAAGCAAAAATC
>CAUYPK010128771.1:0-16438 GCA_963574355.1 Loris lydekkerianus
CTCAGGTTGCCTGTAGCACCCAGACTGCTGCCCCTGGGTCCCCCACATCCCAGG
This sequence comes from Loris lydekkerianus, assembly GCA_963574355.1. Lineage (NCBI taxonomy): Eukaryota > Metazoa > Chordata > Mammalia > Primates > Lorisidae > Loris > Loris lydekkerianus. The sequence continues at coordinate 55 of CAUYPK010128771.1, forward strand.
GTGGCGATGGAGGAAGGGCAGGCCAGGCCAAACATAAGGTATAAAGTCTTTATTGGGCTCAGACCAGGAGTCCATGGGTCTTGAGGACCTCTGTGTATTTGTCAATTTTCTTCTCCACGTTCTTTTCAGCCTGTTTCCGTAGCCTCTGTGGGGATAAAGACAGGTGCTGGTTAGTGGCTGGTGCCTGGTTATCACCCTCACCACATGGATCCAATCTCATTACACCCCAGCTGGACCTTAAAAGCAGTACACTGCTAAGTGTGCAGTGCCCCTCAGTACCAGCCCATGCCCTCACCATGAGCTGCTTTTTCTTCCGGTAGTGGATCTTAGCCTTCTCCTTCCTCTTCTCCTCCAGGGTTGCTGTCACTGCCTGGTACTTCCAGCCAACTTCGTGTGCCAGGCGCCCCAGGTAGGCAAACTTTAGGAGGAAATTCAAGTTGTAAGAACACAGAGGCCCCCACCCCCATGGGATGTCACCTGTCCTAGAAGACCCTGGTAACATCATTATCCAATTGCCCCCATCAAGCCCCTGTAGAAAAGCACACATCCTCCCTCCCATCCTGGCATCAGCTGAACTATTAGTGCTTCGACACTGCCAACAAGGGCATCCGCAGACCATCGTGAGAAAGACATCATCTGCCAGGCTTGGGGACCTGAGTTTCACTCCCATGAGGCCTGACATCCCTCTTTATTAGGACAGTTGGTGTAATTTGGGACTCACCTTTCTTGTAGGCTTCAGTCGCACAACCCTGAGGGCAGCAGGAACCACCATCCGTTTTTTCTGTTAGAGAAGGAGAGGGGCTTAGAGACCTGGATCGTGGGACAGACAGGAAGGCAGCTAGTTGGGAAGGCGTCTCAGCCAGTGTTGTTTTCATGAAGCTCAAACAATGTAGGTAATTGTAGAACATCATGGACGCTGCCTGCATGGACGCTGCATCAAGGACTTGGTCAAGCTCACCTTGTCATAGGGTGGTGGGATCCCATCGAACACCTTTAGGCGGTCCAAGGCAGCCTGGCCGCGCTTGGTCTTGTGGGGCAGCATGCCTAAGGGGAAGGAGATGGCAGGGCTGCTCAGTGGGGATCAAAGTAACATCCACCCTCTCCCACTAGGGCAGGTTGACGGGTGGCCTCAGATGGTAGTGCATGTAGAGTTATCTCATAGTAGGGAAACTCGAAAATGAGTGGGAGAAGTCCTCATCACTGGTCGCCCGCCTGTCACCACCACCCACAGCTCCCAGGCCCAGGCTCACCTCTCACAGTGCGCCAGAAAATACGGCTGGGGGCCCGGAAATGGTAGGGTCCACGAGATGGGTTGGTGTTCATCCGTTTGCGGAGGAAGGCCAGGTACTTTACTGAGAAGAAAACACAAGACCTGCCTGGTTTGCCAGACCTACCCAGGAAACCCTAAACTTCTCCCCATATTTCCCAGGGATTTTCAGGCTAGCCTTTCCCACCACTGCCAGAATGGCTTTTGGAGCCACCAGCCTCAGCACCCCACAGGGAGACCCTCTCTAGCCCTCCTCCCAGGCCACAACTTACACTTGTTTCTGTAAAAATTGCCAGAGATGTTGATGCCCTCGCAACGCACAACCACCACTTTCCGGCCTAGAGAGAATGGAAGACATTCAAGGAGTGTATACAGACAATGCCACCTAAGCATACCTCCACCTGTCTAGTCAGTATCTACACATGTGGGCCCTTTCCTGGGCCACAACTGACCACAAAGTAGAAGAGAGCTATAGCCCTGAGGTGAACCTCTTGTTCTAGGTCCCAGAGCGGTATCTTAACAGACCTGGATTCATGCTGAAATCAAAGGCTCACTTAAAAATTTCAGTTGTGGGGCGGCGCCTGTGGCTCAAAGGAGTAGGGCGCTGGCACCATATGCCAGAGGTGGTGGGTTCAAACCCAGCCCCGGCCAAAAAAAAAATTAAAAATGTCAGTTGTGCCAGGAGTCTTCAATCAAAGAAAGGAAGTGGCTGGCAGGTCTCAGAGCGGTGCATGGGGTTGATCTCATTGTCGTGAGACTCAAACGAAAGATGGTGATTGTTGCTCATCATAGACCTCCAGGTCGAGTCACCAAAAGGAACAGTGGGGCAGAGAACTTACCCAGCAGTACCTGTTTGGCCACAATGGCCGCCAGGCGGCCCAGGAGATGGCCTCTGCCATCCAGCACCAGGACCTGTAGAAGATGAGATGAGAGGGTTCAGGGGTACTGACAGTCTTTCTGTGGCTCCCACAAGCCACCATTCCTACTTGTTCCTCTTCCAAGTTAGCCTCAGGCTACCTCCTACCCAGCTACCAGACTATGAGCCAAGGTGCTTTTTACATAAAGGAAACTAAGGGCAAGAAAACAAAAGGTCGAGAGCAAGACTTCAGAACTCAGCTGGGGCATATGGGCTCATGCTTGTCATCCTAGTACTTTAGGAGGCTGGGGCAGGTGGATTGCACAGGAGTTAGGACCAGCCTGAACAAGAGACCCTGGCCTTACTAATAGGAACATTAGCCAGGTATGATTGTGGGTGCCTGTAGACCCAGGTATTCAGGAGGCTGAATCAAGAGGATAGTTTGGGCCGGAGTTTGAGGTTGCTTTGAGTTAGGATGATGCTGTGACACTCTACCCAGGGTGAGAGAGACTATGTCTCCCCACAGCCAAAAAAAAAAAAAAAAAAAAAAAAAGAAGACATCAGACTCCCCCTCTTGTCTCAGGTCGTTGAAGGGTATACATTTTTATGGCCAGATTATATTTTGCACTTAATGAAGTACAAGTGAGGACTAGAATAAAGATGGCAATACTCTGTTGGTGAATTCATCCCATTACAAGAACCTGTAATCTACAATATAAACTATAGGTTTCTAACAGAACCTAACTTTCTTCTACCACGATTCTCGTAAGAAAACCACATTTAGGTGGGATGAAGTCAGGCATAGGGATCAAAAGCCAATGTTGACTTGCTACCTCCTGGATAAGCCGTCCAAGCTCCAATTATTTACTCCTTTAGTCCCCTGCCATAATGCAGTGTCACGAAGTATAACGAAGTTATAACAACTGTCCTATGTATTTTCTGAGTACTGGAGAACTGGAATACAGAACCCAAAGCCTGACTTCCTGACAATGTGACCTGTGCCAAAAATCTCCCAATTTCCACGTTTCGATTTCCTATACGAGGAAAACAACCATGTCCTCCTCAGGAAAATACTCAAGTTAACACAACTACTCCAAACAACGCAATGCCTACCGTTTTAGGCACAGGGACGCATGCTCAGTGAACTCTAACATTTGCTCAGGCACGCCTGGCTTGAAACTTGTTCCCCATCCCAACCACGCTAAAAAAATTCACTAAGAAATCCTGTACAGAGCCAGTCTTTCATATATAAGTATTTACACCAGCAACCAAGAACTCAAACCTAAGCTTTTGCTGTCTTCCCCGAGCCCTCCCACAGCCAAAGGACGTCCATAGCCATGGAACCATTTATCACAACCCCACTTCCAGCAGAACACGCTTTCCAGGCACTCACGAGCCCTAAACAAGGAGAAAAGGTCATTATTGAATGACCCACAGTTTAGCACTCTCGACCCCCCGCAGAAAGGGATTTCATATTAAAATAGCCAGAGTGCAGAGAAAGCGAATTAGCGCTCCCACGTGAGGCTAAAGTAGCCCGCGCATTGGACAGGATGGAAGTACCTTCCGTTTGGCTAATCCTCAATTTCTCATTGCCCTGAGGCCTCCCAGACAAGACTTCGAGTTGGCCACCGCTGGGGACACGCCACGGTCCGATTCGGACAAGACCAGACCTTAGGGCTTACATCCATTACCCGAGATCAAGGAAAGAGAAGTCTAATTGCGCTAATACCCCTTTCCTGTGCTGGAAGTTACTACAATTACCCCCGCCTCGAAAATAAAATGCCGTATTTTACCCAACCCTACGCCTAAAGACTGCCTAAAATTTCCCACAAATTCCCCTTGACCCGAGAGCTCGATTTTGTTCAGTTATCGTTCTTAAGTTTCGTAACATATGTTGGAGCATACAGAGGGCTCAATCTCGCTCTGGCCTAGATCCCACCCAGTCCCATGACGCCCCGGCCCGCACGGAGCCCACACCTGCCCCTCCGCCATCTTCGGCAGCTGCCTGGGAAAGGAGGAAGCATTGGCGCAGGGTTTCTTATCCCTTGACACAGGGGCGGAAGAAGTGACGCAACACGGTCTGCGTAGGCAGCTTTCTTTTCATTGGCCAAAATGCCGCGCTCCTGCAGCGAGGCGCCTCACTGGGAGGCGGGACGTCTTCTGACTGTCCAATCCGGATAGCATCCCGATAGGCCCTGGCGGCCATGTCTGTCTGGGGCGAGAGATCACGTGGGGCGCGGAGGCGGATCTGTTGAGCTGGGCTGCCCAGCCTCCGCAGCCATATTTTTGAGGGGCTGTTAATCTCGTTCAAGCGATCTTTCTGCCATGTTTGTGAGGGGAGGCGCCATTACCCCTTCAAGCTACTGAAGACCGCAGGAGGCAAATGAGGCTAGCCTTTTAGTCCTCATCCTAAGCGTAGAGGTCCAGATTTCCGTGTGCGGTCACTCTCGTTGAGGCCCAGACAAACCCCAGGCCTTATCTAGGCCTCAGTACCCGCCTGTAAAACAAGTGGCGGCAGTCTTCCCTTTGAGATCTAAGAGTGGGCGAAGGATGACTTCCAGTTGCCTGGACTACACCAATATGCTAAGTATTACCCAGAGGAACTGATAATTTTCTGGACTCTCGCCTTTTGGTTAGGCTGTGTCCCCTGCCCTCCCTCCCCCCTCCAAAATCTGGCTTGTTACAACCCCTCTGCCCTTTGGCTCCAGGGAGTCTCCCGCGTATCCTAGCCTGGGCCGTCTGTCTCTGGCTCCGGCACTGCCTGTGTTCTAGAGTGTGTGGCATCCCGTGACCGAGGCTGGCTGGGTCCTTTGTCTTTTCCCTCATAGTCTAGGAGACGTGGGAGAACTGGGCTGGTTCTCACTATCCGATGTGGGTTCTGGCATTGCCCAGCACTGGCCCTGGGCCCCAGGAGGCCTCAGAAGACAGTATTGTTCATTTGAGACAGGGTCTTCATCCGAAGCCGGGCTATAAAGTGTCAATGCATCCTCTAAATTTTGGGCTCAAGCGTTCCCCCTTGCCTCGCTCAGCCTCCCAAGTAGCTCGGGCTATAGTGTGCTCAACCACCACGCCTGGCTAAAAAAAAAAAAAAAATTATAAAGTCACACTTTATATTGCATAGGTCTCCAAATCCTGAGCTCAGGTGATCCTTCCATCTCCATCTCCCAAAGTGGTGGGATTAGAGGCATGAGCTACCAGACCAGCCAGAAGACAGTCACAGTATTGAATGAAACATTTCCTTAGCTGATACACCAAGATTCCTGAAATCATAATTGTCTCATTCTCACCCTGTTCCATCCACAGACAGGCCTGGGCAGAGCTGGTAGAAAAGGATGATTTATATAGTTTCATGGGGACAAGGGCTTTGTACAGAGGGAAGTAAGAGGGGCTGGTGCTGGGTTCTGGCGTTGCCTCCATCCTGGGGAGAGAGTAAGAGGAGCATTGGGGCCCAGGAAGGGACCAGCCTTTAGCCAACCTCCTCTGTGTCCCGGCTGTGCATCCTCTGGCAGGTGGCTGCCCACTCTGGGCCTCAGTGTCCTCATCTGTAAAATGGGATGATAGATGTGTCTGTCTCACTGGGCTGTTTGAGGATTCACAGAGAGGGAAAGTATTTAGCTCAGGGCTGGGCACAAACTCATGCCCATAACAGCTCAATTGAGAGCTACTGATCATTGCATGGCTAGGGCTTCTGTCCAAGAGAACTCTGCAATGATAGAAGGGTTCTCTATTTTTGTTCTCCAACATGACACCAGCCCCATATGAATACTGAACACTTCAAATGTGGCTAGTGCAACTGAGGAGCTGAATTTTACATTTTACCTAACTTTAACTTAAATTTAAGAGATGAGTAATGTGGTTATTGAGTGGGAAAAACAGGTTGGATAGGGATTAGAGTGGGAGGGAAACTTCTCAATGTAGTACCTTTTCAAAAAAATTATAATAAAAATTACTAGTCAGAAGCAAGTCCTGAAATGAAAAATCATAAATTTTTTTTTTTTATGCTTCATTGGGTATTTTTATTACAGACAACTTAAAACTCTATTCTTAGTATTGCTGGCATCCTTTACTTTCTTGAACAGCAAAACATTGGGAAATTGAAAAATCATAGAATTTTTAATAGTCCCCAATCTAGTTATTGGAAAACTTACGTGTATATATATGTGTGTATTATATATACATATATATTTATATATATATATATTTTTTGAGACAGAGCCTCAAGCTATTGCCCTGGGTAGAGTGCTGTAGCATCACAGCTCACAGCAACCTCCAACTCTAGGCTTAAGCAATTATTTTGCCTCAGCCTCCCACGTAGCTGAGACTACAGGCGCCCGCCACAATGCCTGGCTATTTTTTGGTTGTAGTTGTCATTGTTTGGCAGGCCCAGGCCGGATTTGAACCTGCCAGCTCTCATGTATATGGTTGGCACCTTATCCGCTGGAGCTACTGGCGCCACCAAGAAAACTTATGTATATTTTGAACAATTAGAGTACTTGAATATACTTTTACAACTGTAAATTTCAAGACATTTATATACCAATCAAATGTTTCTGATAAAAATTTATTATTTGAATTGAGATGTGCTGTCAGTGTAAAATATTGTATTCTGAAAAAATATGAAAATTATAAAATAACTCATTAATCATTTAAAATATTGGTTACATATTTAAATGACATTTTGGATATATTGAGTGAAATAAAATATATTGTTTGAAGTTACCTGTTTTTTTTTCCTTTTTGTTTTTGAGACAGTCTTGCTCGGTCACCTAGGCTGGAGTTTAGTAGTATAATCATGGCTCACTATAACCTTGAATTCCTGACCTCAAGTGATCCTCCTGACTTACTCTCCTATGTACCTGCAACTACAGGTGCATCACCACACCCAGTTAATTTACTGCTTTTGTAGAGACAGGGTCTCACTGTGTTGCCCAGGCTGGTCTTGAACTCCTGGGGTCAAGTGATCCTCCCACTTTGGCCTCCCAAAATGCTGGGATAACAAGCATGAGCTGGAATACTCAGTTCTTGTTCTTTTTTTTTTTTTTTTTTTTTTTTACAAGTAGCTACTAAGAAATTTAGAATTGCACCTATGCCTTGCATTCTATTTCCACTGGGCAATGCTGCATGGTTTTGCATGGGTCACTTGGCTTAACCTCATGACAACTCTATAGTGGAAACACTATTATTAAAGCTTTGTGTATATATAAGGAAACTAAGGCAAAGGAGAGAAGGGCACAGATGCTAGAACAAGATAGCCTAGAGTCAAATGTTAGTTTTCACTCATGAGCTGTGTGATGTTTGGCAAATTATTTAACTCTCTGTGACTGTTTCAGCCTCTGTGAAACAAGGATAGTAATGGCACCAGCTTCTCAATACAGTGAATTAATTTATGGAGGCCTCACCTCCTTCCTTCCTCCTGCCCTAAACCTTCTCCAGATTCTTTTCTCCTTCATATGCCTCCCATGGCTCCCTGATGCTCTGCACTGGCTCAAGTGACTGGAACACCCTGAGCTTTCTCATACCTGATGGTTTTGCAGAGGAGTTCCCTCCTGATGAAATACTGTTCATTCCTGCCGTGAGACTCCTCAGTATTGGCTTGCAAATTCCTACATCTGTGCCTGCAGGCACATGTCTCCCAACACTGGGAGGCTGAGGCAGATGGATTGCTTGAGCACAGGAGTTTGAGCCTGAGCAAGAACAAGACCACCCTGTCTCTACTATGAAATAGAAAAACTAGCTGGGCGGGGGGTGGAGGTGGGGAGCTGTAGTCTCAATTACTCAGGAAGCAAGAACAAGACCCTATCTCTACTAAGAAACAGGAAAACTAGCTGGGCATCATGGCGGGCACCTACAGTCCCAGTTACTGAGGAGGCTGAGGAAGAAGGATAACTTTAGCCCAGGAGTTTGAGGTTGCTGTGAGCTAGGCAGATTCCACAGCACTCTACCCAGGGTGATAGAGGGAGAGTCCAAAAAAAAAAAAAAAAATCCCGCATTCATATATCTCTCCAGGGCCCTCACTCCCTCAGGTCCACACTGAGCTCTATGTCCTTCCCTCATCTCCTTCCCCAGGTTCCCCATGTCCAACAGGCCTCTGAGCCAGACCAGGGTTACCTATGCCAAATCCCACATCAAGCCTTGGCCCTCCTGCCTCAACCTCATGCTCTCTGCCCCATCCACTACACCTCACAGCATGGTCCTCTCACCTGGGTCCCCCATTCTCCTCACTCTACCCTGTTCTTCCAGGTCTCCGTGGCCCCAGGGTTCCTTCTGTACGGGCTGCCCCTGCTCTGCTTATAGCCCTTTCCTGTCTCCTAGACCCCTCCCCATAGTCCAGTCCCCACCCCCCATGAGGGACTCACCGACATGAAGCCCCAGGCAGGTCAGGGCTCCATACGCAGTACGTCCTGGGGACAGGAGGTGGGGGGCACCTGTGGCCCCCACAGGGTCAGTCAGGTGGGTAGGCAGGGCTTCTGGCCACCCTCTTGTCTCTCTTCATTCCCTCTGCCCATCCTGCTGGCTCACCTGCTCCCCAGGGCAGGGCATCCCCCACCTCCTCCTTCGCCAGTGCAGGCAGCAGACAGCTGCCAGCAGCACAAGGGCTGCTGGCAGCAACAGCAGCAGCAGAGGTGGCTTGGGTGCTGGCGGGGTTGTGTCTTCTAGGGCCCCAGGACTCCTTGGGGGTGGCAGGGTAGAGGGGTCTGGGGAGAGAGAGGAGGCTAGGTGACCAAGGAGAAGGGCTGGGTTAGAGAAGGAAGGAAAGGCTGGCACTGGCTGTGGGACCTCAGGGGGCTGCTGGCCTCTCTGTGCCTCAGTTTCCTCACCTATAAAATTGACATAATCAGGGCTTGGTGCCTGTAGCTCAAGGGGCTAAGGTGTCAGCCACATACACCTGAGCTGGCGGGTTCAAATCCAGCTTGGGTCTGCCAAACAACAAAGACAACTATAGCCAAAAATAGCCAGGCATTGTGGTGGGTGCCTGTAGTCCCAGCTATTTGGGAGGCTGAGGCAAGAGAATCACTTAAGCTCAGGAGTTGGAGGTTGCTGTGAGCTGTGACACCACCGTACTCTACCCAGGGCAACAGCTTGAGGCTCTGTCTAAAAAAAAAAAAATTTTGACATAATCACTATAAGTACCTCATTAGGTCACAAAAATTAAATGAGAAACATACGGAAAGTGCTTAGAACAGTGTCTGGGACACAGCAAGGTTTTACTTTATTTTTATTTATTTATTATTATTATTTTTTTGCAGAGATAGTTTCACTTTATCGCTCTCGGTAGAGTGCCGTGGTGTCACATAGCTCACAGCAACTTCCAGTTCCTGGGCTTAGGCGATTCTCTTGCCTCAGCCTCCCAAGTAGCTGGGACTACAGGCGCCCACCACAACGCCGGCTACTTTTTTGTTGCAGTTTGGCCAGGGCCGGGTTTGAACCCGCCACTCTCGGTATATGGAGCTGGCGCCCTGCAGATTTGTTTAATTAAAAAATAAAGGGCGGTGCCTGTGGCTCAGTGAGTAGGGCGCCAGCCGCGTATACCGATGGTGGGGGATTCAAACCCTGCCCCAGAGAGAGGGGGCACTATCTCTACAAAAGTGAGATTATCTCTACAAAAAAACAAAAACAAGATAAATAAATAAATAAATAAAAATAAAGCAAAACCTTGCTGTGTCCCAGAACAGTGCCAGACTGTTCTAAGCACTTTCCATATGTTCCTCATTTAATTTTTGTGACCTGATAAGGTACTTACAGTGATTATGTCAAATTTTTTTTTTTTTTAGACAGAGCCTCAAGCTGTTGCCCTGGGTAGAGTGAGGTGGTGTCACAGCTCACAGCAACCTCCAACTCCTGAGCTTAAGTGATTCTCTTGCCTCAGCCTCCCAAATAGCTGGGACTACAGGCATCTCACAGCAACCTCCAACTCCTGGGCTCAAGCGATTCTCCTGGCTCTGCCTCCCAGATAGCTGGGATTATAGGCGCCTGCCATAATGCCCAGCTATGTTTTTGGTTGCAGCCGTCATTGTTGTTTGGCAGGCCCTGGCTGGATTTGATCCCACCAGCTCAGGTATATATATGGCTGGTACCTTAGCCGCTTGAGCCATAGGCGCCAAGCCTTTTTTTTTTTTTTTTTTTTTGAGACAGAGTCTCAAGCTGTTGCCCTGGATAGAGTGCTGTGGTGTCAAAGCTCACAGCAACCTCAAACTCTTGGGCTCAAGTGACTCTCCTGCCTCAGCCTCCCAAGTAGGAGGGACTATAGGCGCCTGCCACAATGGCTGGCTGTTCTTTTGTTGTAGTTGTCATTATTATTTGGCAGGCCCAGGCCGGATTCGAACCCTCCAGCCCTGGTGTATGCGGCTGGTGCCCTAGCCGCTGAGCTACAGGCACCGAGCCTTCTTACCTGTCTTATTTATCACCAGAACCTACTCCTTAGTGCACCTAAAATATCTAAATGAGTGAAAGGACAGAGTAGGTTCAGAGAGACCACCCTAAATGTCCCTTTTTTTTTTTTTTTTTTGAGACAGAGTCTCATTATGTCACCCTTGGTAGAGTGCTGTGGCATCGCAGTTCACAGCAACCTCAAACTCTTGGGCTTAAGCAATTCTCTTTGCCTCAGCCTCCAAAGTAGCTGGGACTACAGGTGCCTGCCATAACACCAGCTATTTTTTGTTGTTGTAGTTGTCATTTTTGTTTATCAGGCCTGGGCTGGGTTCAAACCTGCCAGCCCCAGAGTATATACCTGGCGCCCAAACCACTGATCTATGGCCGCTGAGCCCCCCAAATAAGAACACAAACAGGTTTCTGCCTCAGGACCTTTGCACTGGCTGTCCCTTTGTTCCCAATTTTCAGGTACTTTCCAGCCAACCAGTGCAGATCACAATTCCATCATCCTATTTTCATTGAGTGCACAGGGCTCATAATACTCAGATACTTCCTTTTTCTTTCTTTCTTTTTTTTTTTCTAGAAACAGAGTCTTGCGCCATTGCCCAGGCTGGAGTGAAGCAGCATGATTGGGGCTCACCCCAGCCTCAAACTCCTGGCCTTACTTTCTGGATTATTTATGTATTTATGTGTTTATCTTCCACTTCCCTAATTAGCATGTCAGCTCTGAGTGGCAGTGATCTTGGTCTTGTTTCACGCTGTGCCTCCAAAGCCAAGCATGTACAACTTAGCTGAATGACCAGTAAGGCTAAATGTAAATGACAGAAGCTTTTGGAAAGGCAAGGAATGGAGCAGTGGTTCTCAACCTTCCTAATGCCGCAACCCTTTAATACAGTTCCTGTGGGTCTCCACCCACAGGTTGAGAACCACTGGAATAGAGCAAACGAACACACACATATGTATACAAGTAACTGACAAAACCTGAAAAAGCTATGTGGATTAGAACAATGTCAATTTTCTGGTTTAAATTTTGTGGTATAGTTAATGTTAATGAGCAAAATGTAAATGTAACACTGGGGAGGCTGGACAAGGGTTACAAGGGACTCTACTCCTGCTCTGTTCATTTCTTTGCACTTGCCTATGAACTTATAATTATTCCCAAAGAAAAAAGTTAAATAAGAACCCCAACCTGCGTGGCACCTGTGGCTCAAAGGAGTAGGGCACTGGCCCCATATACTGGAGGTGGCGGGTTCAAACTGGGCCCCTGCCAAAAACTGCAAAAAAACCCAAAAACCAAAAATCAAAAAAAACAATCTTAGGCTTGGTGCCTGTAGCTCAGTGAGTAGGGTGCCTGCCACATACACCGACGCAGGCAAGCCCAGGCCTGCTAAACAACAATGACAGCTGCAACCAAAAAAATAGCTGCATGTTGTGGTGGGCACCTGTAGTCCCAGCCTCTTGGGAGGCTGGAGCAAGAGCATCGCTTGAGCACAAGAGTTGGAGGTTGCTGTGAGCTGTGATGTCACAGCACTCTACCGAAGGAAGAAGAGATAGACTCTGTCTCAAAAACAAACAAACAAAAAAAGCCCAATATTTAACTTGCTAAAAGGTCACAGGCATTTAAAATCCTGGCCAGGGATGATGGCTTACACCTGTGATCCCAGTATTTTGGTATTTGAGGCTGAGGTGGTAGGATCTCTTGAAGCCAGGAGTTTGAGGCTGCAGTGAGTTATGATGGTGCTACTGTACTCCAGATGGGGTAACACAACAAGACCTTGTCTCTAGTACTACTACTACTATTACTACTACTACTAATAATAACTGGCTAGGTGCCCGTAGCACAGTGGTTATGGTGCCAGCCACATACACCGAGGTTGGAGGGTTTGAGCCCAGCCCGGGCCAGCTAAACAATGACAACAGCGACAAAAAATAGCTGGGTGTTGTGGTGGGCACCTGTAGTCCCAGCTACTTTGGAGGCTGAGGCAAGAGAATCATTTATTCCCGAGTTTGAGTTGCTGTGAGCTGTGACGCCACTGAACTCTACTGAGGGCGAGATAGTGAGACTCTGTCTCAAAAAAAAAAAAAAAAAAACCCTGGGGAAAAAAAATGAAAAAAAAATTTTTTTAAAAGAGACAGAGTCTCATTTTGTCACCCTTGGTAGAGTGCCGTGGCAACATCCAGCTCTTGGGCTTAGGCGATTCTCTTGCCTCAACCTTTCGAGTAAGCTGGGACTACTGGTGCCTGCCACAACGCCTGGCTATTTTTTTTTTTGTTGTTGTTGTTTTTCTTTTTTTGTTTTGTTGCCTGGCTATTTTTTGTTGCAGCTTGGCTGGGGCCAGGTTTGAACCTGCCACCCTCGGTATATGAAGCCGGGGCCCTACTCACTGAGCCACAGGTGCTGTTCTAATTTTTTTTCTTTTAACTTTTAAACATGAGAACTAGGAAATTTACACTTAAATTTGTGGCTTACATTGTATTTCTATTGGACAGAGCTGTCTTAGACAAGAATTATTGTTCCCTTCTCAAAGATAGGTAAACTGTCCAGGAAGGGGAATGAACTTGTCTTTGTTGCAGACAATGGGGGTAGGGTGGGCTCTGGGACACACAGAGCAGAGAGGGTAAGGGGTTGTGAGGATGATGGGAGGGGACGTGGAGGGCACATGGAACCTTTACCGGGCTGACACCGCAGCTCCAGGCATGGAGAGAAATTCCGGCTGGTGATCAACCGCTTCAGAGCATTCAACTGTTGAGAGGTGTCCTGCAGGAGGCAGGAGATGTTGGTCTTGACGAAGCGAAGACAGCTGGGGAGGGGCTGGGAGCAGTGGAGGGAGATATCACCACCACATCAACCCTCCCATCGCCACAGGCCCAGGACCCTTCCCAGCTGGCAACACCCAGCCAGGCCCAGTCTCAGCCCCCTCTCCTAGTTACTAGCAGGGAGAACCTTAGCAGCAGCCTTCATCAGGACCTGAGAGATCTGGGCCCCAGCACTGGGCCCAGACTCTCCACCATCCCCTGCTGCCTAAACAGTTGTTATTCTCCAGGGAAAGGCCCCCAGGCGACTGGGTGGCAGCTTTGCCTTCCTTGTGTTGCTCAGTTCAAAAGAAATCTCCAGTAAGGCTGAGCAGATTTACTTCCAATGTATGAGAAAGCATCTTCCTCCCCTCACTTGTTCCCCAAGTTCAGGGCTAACCTGAAAGGCACATGTGGTGACAAAGACTATCTCTGTGTTGACAGCCTCCAGGAGGTCTTGCATGTGGGACCCAGCCACAGTCTTGAGCTGTTCCATCCAGCGCTGGGCCAGGACCAGCCGCCAAAGTGCCCCGCAGAGTTCCTCCTGGGTGCCAAGAGAGTGGAGAGTAGGGGCCGGGACAGCCCATGCTGGGGTCTGAGAGAGGAGGGGCTGGGGGTCTAGACCCCTGGGTCTGAGGGAGGAGGCACTGGGGCAGGAGTTCTTGGGTATGAGCAGGAAGGGGCCAGGTTGGCCAACTAGCCTGGTCCCCAAGGGTGTCGGTTTTGAGTCTATGGTTCCCACCTCCATCCCAGGCCCCTCCCATATGACTCACTTCCTGCAGATTGGAGGCCACAGTGACTTGGTAATCCAGAAGCAGGTAGTTAGACTTGGAGAGAAAACAGGGGGAAATAGAACTAAGGAGACTCAGAGGTGGTGGCCAAAGACCCAGACTAAGAGGGACAAAGGCCAAGACAGGGGGAACTCAGACACAGCTACAGAACCTTGGCCTCAAAGAGGAACAGCAGGATAGAGTCCGAGGCAGGGACGCTCACCAGCTTGAGGATCTTATCAGCGAAGGTGGAAGAGATGGGGCTGTGCTGGAAGGAGCAGTTCTGGGTACCACGGAGGCCCGGGCTGAGCAGCAGCAGAAGCAGCAGCAGCAGCTGGGAGGTCTGCAGGGCAGGGCCCACGTTGCTCTTGGCTCCACACATGCCTCCTGCCCCCAGGCTTCCATCTCCTCTGCTCCATCTTCCCTCCTGTCCCAAGTCTCATCCACCTCTCCCATCTCTGCCCACACCTCCTTGTTCCTCTTGCCTCTGCTCTAGTGCCATCCTGTTTTCACCTGCTCTGCCTCTCTCTCTCTCCCTCTTCTCTACTGGGCCCTCTACATTCTCTAGGCTGTTTCTCCCTCCCTCTTGGTCCTTGTCCTCTTCATTTGTACCCAGCACTGCCAAATCCCCCTCCTCTGTCCATCTCCACCCTTCTGTTCATTTCTCCCTTCTGTCCACCTGCTCCTCCTCTATCCATCTCCACACCCCCCATCTTGACATTGTGCTTCTCCATTCCCCCCACCTTGTCCCTCAAGTATACGCACAGTTGGGCTCCAGGCTGGTGCCAGCACTGTCATCTCGGCCAGGGGCCCCTCATGCCTATGGCCGAGTCTTGGTAGGGACAGAAAAAGGAGTCTCGGACCCCCACACCCCAGCCCCTTCCTCACCCGCCCCTTCAGCTCCCCGCCCCTCCGTGGTCTTCTTGATGTGGCTGAGTTTCCGCCTCTCACTGTCCCAGGCTTCCTGCACGAGCCCCAGTTATGGTGAAAACTCCTCATCTCCCCTTTCAAGAACCCCGACATCCGGTCCCCAGAACCCTCCCAGGTCAGGGACTCGGGAACCCGACCCCCCCATCCCCTGGTGTCTCTGCCCTAGGACTAGGGACCACGGCTCCGCCCCTCGGGGACATGGAGTCCAATGCTCCTCACACACTAGGCGAGCCCCAGCAGGGTGTGGAAGGGGCCAAGCCGGGTGACAGGCAGAGACCGAAAGTGAAAGGAAAGTTTTGGGGACAGATAGTGAGCAAGGGTGGGATTTGGGTCGGGTCCGAGAGCGCCGCCTGGTGGTGACAGGTGGCCACTCACGCCGCTGATATCACCTTCGGAGAGTTCTGCTGTGCCTGGGAAGGCCTAGGCCAAGACAGTACCCCTGAGTGGCACTTACAGTGCCAGGCCATCAGGTTTCCAAACTAGATCTGGCTGCGGGAGCAGGGGAGCCGGAGGCTTGTTGAACGGTTGGGTCTGACCGATCCTCCAGCTCTCTCTGCCAATACCTGGCACACAGGACTCAGGGGATGTATTTTGTCACATCAGGCCTGGCAAGTGTCAATCCGGCTGGCCTTTCCCACTGTGAAAGGTTGGCCTGCCCCCTTGACTTCTTCTTCTCTTTTTTTTCTTGCAGCTCAGAAGTTTATTAATGAAGGGGGTTGGGTCAGCTGGTGTTTACATGCTTGACCCCTGCAGCCCTGTATCCCGGCTGTAGTGAGGAAGATGGCTGGCTTCTCTGCTGGCCACAGGTGGTATCATCTCAGGAACATGCTGAGCCCTCTCTCCTGGGTCCCTGTTGCCGTGGCTGGAGTCCAGCACTATCAGATAGGTTTCACTTCTGTTTCTTGTGCTTGAGCTAGAGTATCGCCATTTTTTAGGATCTCAGCATAGTATGGGCCAAATACCTGCTGATTATGTTGCATCAGTTTGACAGACTTCCAGCCTAGTTCTGTCAACTCTCCTTCAATGTGATTAAGGCCTTCAGGGAAGTATAGCAGAGACTCCTGCATGCCACGAACCAAACAGCATTTGAGAAACAAAAGGAGGCACTGATCAGTGATACTACAAACACGGTTTTCTTTCTTGGCGATGTTCTGAAGTTGTCCTATAAGACATACTGTGTTTTCACTGCTTAGGGCAGTAAAGCCCAGGTCCTCGAGGCCACAGTGAATTTCCTGAGACACCTGTCCACTCATATTCAACATAGCTTCTTCAGGCTTGGAGTTAAATTCCTCAGTCACAGCCTTGGTTATGCATTTCAGTTTATCCACAAATTCAGGTGAGTTGAATAAAATTGAACCAGAGAAACTTCTAGCCACTAGTAAGACTGAGGCCAATATA
>CAUYPK010128772.1:0-24314 GCA_963574355.1 Loris lydekkerianus
GGTGGATTGCCCCCCATTGCCCGGGGGGGCCCCCGGGGGCCCCCCCCCCCCCCCCCCCGGCTGCCCTGAGCCTGAGCCTACCCTCCTCACCCACACCCTGAGCACCGACCCCTGCACCCCTTTTCTTCCCTGGACCCCTCCAGCCCCATGTTCCACCTCACTCCCACCCCACCGCGGGACCAGCCCCCAAGCTCACTGCAGGTGCAGACAGGCAGGTGTGGGGGTGGGGGGAGCGGAGACTGCTTTAAAAGCCCGGAGAAATAGCAGGCAGGAAGCGTTTGGGCATCTCCATCAGGGGTCAGGTTTTAAAAGCTCTCAAAATCAGGTCTGACAATCCTAGCAAAAAGATAATGACATAGATTTCTAAGAAACCAAGCTGGGAGACAGCAGAGCTGAAGCTGCGCTTTCCTGCCTCAGGTGGATATTCTCCCGCGTCCTCTTAACCAGGGCCCGGGTCACTGCCTTGTGCACCGCTCCTGTGAGCGGATGCTGGGAAGTGGGCCCAGCTCGCGGGGCCGGGACGCCTACAGGAGTGTGGTCCCAGCTCCCCGCAGTGGCCTTTTGCTCCCCGGGGCTGTGACTTCGTGTCAGACACTGAAGGACATCCAGCTGGGAAGAAACACTTAGCGCTGTCATGACTAGATGTAAGAAGGAAACACGCCGCAGTGCAGCCAAAGGCGGCTGGGGTGGTCAGCTCCGCAGGCGCTGGCCGGGCATGGAGCTGCCAGGGGCCCAGCTCCGTGTTTCAGGAGAGGCTGCAGCCTGCCTCCATTCACGCTGCAGCTGAGCTTGTTTAGTTAGGAAATTAGCCATCTCCTTGATGGAAGCTGATTTGCACTTAGATCTTTTTATGAGCAATGCCGAAGGCAGCTTGGAGGAAGGCTGGTAGGGTGGGGAGAGAAAGATAACTCAGTGCTGGATGACCGCGTTGAGAGTCAGAAAGGTCTTCCTAGGCTGGAATAATGAACCCAAACCAAGGAGGATGAAGTAATAGACAGCCAAAAATCTAATATCAGCTGTTTTTGTTTTTTAATGGCACAAGCTCAGGATAAGAGAAATGTGAATCTGTAATAGTTCATATGAATATGGGTCCATCAGTTCTATGGAGGGGGCTGGATTTATCTTGGGATTAGGGAGGGAAACAGGGAGGAGAAGGAAAGGAAAATTCCAGACCCAGCAGTCAGACAGGATGACTCCACTGGAGAAGACCCAGCTAATTCCATTTGTTGAGCATAATTCATTGTTGATCCAGAAGGGCTTAGAGCTCTTATAGATTCAAATGAACTCTTACAGCTCAGATGATAGCAGATACCTGCCCTCAGCTGGTAAAGGCTGTATGTAAGAGCCAAGCACCGATGTCAGGCCACCCTAAGGACCATGTCACCTTAGAACTGCAGGCTGAGCCCTCAACCAACCAGCTGTGACCAGAGGAAGGAGACGTATTTATATGGCATAGGTGACCTCCGTAGGGACACACTTTAGGGGACTTCCCTCAAAGATCTGTGGCTGTGGCAGGCACCTGTCCAGTATATCCCCATCCTGCCTGAGGTAGAAGGGTACCTTACATTTCCAATTATCTCTGCCTTTTCACAGGTATGTGGAACTGACCAACCACTTTGATTATAAAGACTACCGGGAAACCATACTGAGCAAACCGATGCTGTTCTTTATTAATGTACAGAGCAAAAAAGACACCACAAAAGGTGGGTATCAAAATATTTTTGGTTTGATTCTGCCTTGTCGAACTGTGGACTAAAGCCCAACGTGAGCGTGCAGAGCCAACCTCTAAATGATTCTGGGGCAGAAGCCCCTGCCTCCCAGCTGCTTATCTACTTCCTGTCTAGGCAGGAAGTGAGCTGATATTCTGAGCCTCCAAGGGCTACAGAAATGGCTGGAGTAATGAGGATGATGTACAATATGCTTACCACACACATGTTAAACACTTTGTCTGAGGCATGCACTAATGTAATGAATTGGCACAACAGACCCGCAAGGTTTATCATCCAAATTGGGGACTTTTTTGAGCATGAATGTCATCACTGTTAACAATCATTCTGCAATGAAGGTATAAATTGGGACCGACCCAGGAAAACTAGTATGCAAGGTCACCCTAACTAGGGGGTACGTATATACTGTCATTGATGCTTTTATGTTTCATGCTATAGTGTTAGAATTTCATGGTTAGGCACATCTCTTTATTATTTCTTCCAAGAAATCATATTAACTGGTAGCAACTATATTAACCCAAATTCCAATGAGAAAGTGCCTCCATCTGCTCTTCTTCCTTCTGCTGAGAGTGATATGTGAAGAAGGTCATGTGCATACTGTTCCATGACAGAGGTAGAATTTCTAAACTTGCTTCTAGATGACCTTCTTAAAATGAGTCCAACGTAATAAGAAATGATCTACAAATTTCAAACAGACTTCCTCAAACATTTGCTCTCACTCGGATTTGTGGAGGTCTCTCTGCTCAATTCGTAATAAAATATCCTGATGTTGTCTCTATGGAAGAGGGCAGGAATAGGCCACACGGTAACAAGCAATGCTCATTACAGCATCTGAGGCCCAAAGTTCTTTGGCTTGACAATGACCAGAAAGCCAGATAGTTCTCTAGGAACGTAATTCACAGCTGCATCAAGTACACTTCTGGAGTCATCTCTCAGGAGGAAAGAAGAAGGAGACTGATCCATCTTAATATTTTAATGAAAGTGCAGAGAGTGGTACAAGGAGGCATTTGTTGGTGGCCTACAGAAAATACGCAGTTGTATGGCAACTATTGTGGAAGGAGGTACAAAAACCCATACCAGCTAATTGAAGTAAAAGCTGTAAAACAAAGACATAGATGCTGATAAGACGGTCAATTTGTTTTTTTGGGTTTTTTTTTTTTTTTTTTTTTTTTTTGTTTGAGACAGTGTCTCATTTTGTTGCCCTTGGTAGAGTGCTGTGGTGTCACAGCCCACAGCAACCTCAAACTCTTGGGCTTAGGCAAGTCTCTTGCCTCAGCTTCCTAAGTAGCTGGGACTATAGGCACCCACCATAACGCCTGGCTATTTTTTAGACATGGGGGTCTCGCTCTTGCTCAGGCTGGTTTCGAACATGTGAGCTCAGGCAATCCACCTGTCTCAGCCGCCCAAGTGCTAGGATTATAGGTGTGAGCCATGGTGCCTTGTCCTAAAATGGTCAATTTTTAATTGAGAGTTTGTGATTAAGGTAACATGCCCAGCCCTGCTGCTATTCTAAACTGTACTTTTGTGCAAAAAAAGCCACTATTTCCTCAAGGGAATCACTAACACTTCCCAGAAATTTGCCCTAATGTATACAAATAGACGATGTCTGCAAATGTGAAAGACATACCCTGGAGTTGTACAGTGCACAACCTGCCCAACCTTCCGAATCTGCACTGGATACAGGCCCCGATTATTTAATGAACTTAAAGGCATTACAGCTCACAGCTACCTCAAACTCTTGGTCTCAAGTGGTTCTCTTGCCTCAGCCTCCCAAGTAGCTGGACTACAGGTGCCTGCCACAATGCCCGGCTATTTTTCTGTTGTAGTTGTCATTGCTGTTTAGCAGGCCTAGGCTGGGTTGGAACCCTCCAGCCCCAGTGTATGTGGCCGGCGCCCTAAACCCTGAGCTACAGGCGCTGAGCCAGCCTTCTCGATTTTTTACTTTCTTCCCCCATGCTATATACATGCTATCTACATAATTAGCACATATGAGAACTCTGCGGGGGAGGCAGAGTTCTCATATGTGCTAATTATGGAGAGGCAACTTTTGATTTCCGAGGCTTGGGTGATAAACTGCAGTAGGCAGTGGGGGTGGGTTTTAGGGGTGGCACAGCTGATTGTCTAACCTGCCTTTACCAGAGCCCAGAGCTTCCTTCAACGCTATGAAATTCTCGGAAATATTTCTAGAAATCTGGTTAGGCTTTATAGTAAGGAAGGGTCTGAGGGAGCGGCAAGGAAGGCTATAAATGAATAAAATCTCCAAAGAAGGTGGGAGCCACTGCTTTAGCAAATGCTAAGAAACACGTTTATGTCTCAGCAACACACGTCTTTCTCAACTCTGCTTGCTAATTTCTAGAAAGGACGTATGCTTTTCTGGTGAACACAAGGCACCCCAAGATAAGAAGACAGATAGAGCAAGGAATGGACATGGTCATCTCCTCGGTGATTGGGGAAAGTTACCGGCTTCAGGTAAGCCTCAGCCTGTCAGAATTCAGGGCTTGAAGCACATAGCAGGGGCCTGTGCGTCTCAGCCAGGGCTGATTCCCCGGGGCCTTGACTACACCCAAACACTTTGTTCCTGGCTGCAACGTTATTGCTACCAATAAATGAGCTTAGTTTTTAGCAACTTATTAGAAATAGGGTCAGAATAAATATAATTTTGGCCAAGTAATTCAAAACTTTTAGGTGGTACCTGATGCAAATGCAAAGGTTTGCTTTTAATAAAAAGTAGAGACAGTAGTTAAAAAATGTCAAAGTGAAAGGGAAATGAGAAGTGTGATGCTTGGGTATTTGGGGCAGTTGTTAATTCTATAGCGTCAACATAATAGCTATGCCCATAAAGTCAGTTAAAGGTTTCTTTCTCTCTTTCAGTTTGATTTTCAAGAGGCAGTGAAGAATTTTTTCCCTCCAGGAAGTGAGGTGGTTAATGGAGAAAATTTGAGCTTTGCGTATGAATTCAAAGCTGACGCATTATTTGATTTCTTCTATTGGTTTGGGCTCAGCAATTCCACTGTAAAAGTACATGGAAAAGTTCTGAATTTGTCAAGTACAAGTCCCGAGAAGAAAGAAACAATTAAGTTATTTCTGGAAAAAATGAGTGAACCTTTTATCCGAAGGAGCAGTTTCTCTGACCGAAAATTCAGTGTAACTTCCAGAGGTATGTTAAAAATTCTCTTAAGAGGAATTTGGAGGAATGGAAGTAGTTAATTAAAATGGTAGAATAATGTAATGGGAGAGGAGCTGAGTAAGTAAAAAGGCAAGACCTAGTGATAAAAGGAAAATATCTGTATAATATCACATAATTGAGAAATAAGAAGTGAGACATGTTTACTACCAAAAAGAAATAGTGGTGTCTCCTTTTAGGCTCCTTTAAAAACATATATATATTTTTTAAACACAGTCTCACTCAGGTAAAGTGCCCTGGGCACTCAACCTCGAACTCTTGGGTTTCGAGTGATCCTCTTGTCTCAGCCTCCTGAGTCTACAGGCATCCACAACACCCAGCTATTCTGTTTTTAATAGAGTCGGGATCTTGCTTTACTCAGGTTGGTCTTAAAATCCTGAGCTTACGATCCACCCACTTGGGCCTCCCAGAGTGCTAGGATTGCAGGCGTGAGCCAGGGTGCCCAGCTTCCTTTAAGTTTTCTGACGTAGTGGTTATATTGTGTAGTACTCCCAGAAAATAACGTTAAAGATTACTGTTAATTTAAATTAGTGTTAATTCTCATTTAAATATTATTGGCAATAATTTAAATCTCATAAAAGAATGCTGCTTTCCCGAGGTGCACATTCTGGACATCAGAATGGTAACCAAAATGGTCAGTTGAGGAAGGATTTTCCAGATTTTGTAAGCTCACAAGAATGACTCTTGAGAAGGTTATATTTAGCAAACTATAAATACCATGGCAGGTTCCTGATGCTGACCCCCAGGGGGCAGAGGCAGGTGGCATTGGTCGTCTTTGCTTATCTGGAGGTGTCTTCTGAGCAGCCCCTTCTCCCCGTGTCATGCTAACTCCCTCCTCCCACTGCTGGAGAGCACCTTCCTCCAATCAGGACTCTCCCTGCCCCATGTGGAGAAGCGCCATTCTCTGGGAAGCTGCAGTGCTATCAAAGTTCACATGTAAAATACAGCTTTCATTAATTGTATTTAATGACAGTTGCTTTTTTCCAATGTTTATAGCAAAAAACGCTTACTCCTAGTTATTTATTACCCTGGAAGTGATCTCTCTCTCCTTCCCTCCCTCTCTCCTTCCCCCTCTGTCTCTGTGTGTCTTCATCACTCTCTCTCTTTCCCTCCTCATCCCCTCCCTCCATCCCTCTCCATCTCTCATCTGTCTGCGTCTCTGTCTCCGCCCCCCTTTCTACCTCTGTCTCCACCTGTCCCAGCTTCTCTCTCTCTGTCTGTCAGTCTCTCACTGTCCAGGAGTTTCTCCCAAAGGTGCCTTTGTGCTTTGCTCCCTTGCAGCCCTGTGCACTGATCCTTTAGGAGGGAAGATTAACTTGCTCTCTCGAGGCAGTCACAGGTTCTGGGCCCTTCCTTTTCACTCACTGGCGGCAGCCTGGGCAGGACTCCCTGCTTCCCTGTGGCTCCCCATCTTTCATTGGGCTGCCAATGGTGTCCACCAGCATCTTAAGGACACCGAGGAACACAAGAACATGAGCAGTTTACTGTAAGGCAGTCCTGTGGCCACTCCAATGGCCACTTCTTGTTTGGAGCAGTGGGGCAGGAATCTCCTGGAAGCTGTCATCATGCACTGCTGCTGGCATGTGGGCTAAGCCTGGCTCCTGAGCCTGCAGGACAGGGGGCCATCCAGGCTACTAACCCACCTCTGTCCCCTGCAAAAGCTGGCCTCTGTGCTCAGCATCTATTCCCCAAATGTAGGCCATTTGCCACCAAGTGAGAAAGAGCACATGCAGCTCATACGCCAGTCAGCAGGAAAGCAAGTGACCATCCTGTCCCACTAAAAAAGAAAAAACGTGTTTCTGTTTAGCCTTTTCAGATTTTCCAGAGGAAGCCAGGGTTCTCTGTTAATTATTGAAACAGTTACATTGTGTGAGTTCTCAAGGCACTGTTTGGTTTTCAGATGGTTTGAAATGACGGTCATAATGCATGCCCTGTTTACTCTTTTCTAGGATCAATAGATGACGTTTTTAACTGCAGTCTGTCACCCAGATCATCTCTGACAGAGCCTCTTTTGGCAGAATTACCATTTCCAAGTCTTCTGGAATCTGAAGAGACAGCCAACCCATTTATCTGATTGGACTGAACATTCTAGCAGTTGCTTCTACAGCCCAGGCCTGTGCCAGACTGCAGGGTGGTGGGGAGAGGGGCACAGGTGCGAGGTGGCCTTTTCCACCCTCTTTGCCCATCCCTGGGTCCTCCGCGGCCTCTGCAGAGGGCCTCTTCCTTCCCTAGAAGGCCCTGTGCAACTGACTCCCTTAAAGGCTATGATTACTAGGATGGAAGGGCCTTGGCTCCATGGTATTAGCAATGGGGGGATTTCTACTACTTTGAAAACTTCTCCAAAGAGGCAGAAGGAGCCACAGAGTCCTGCCACCTGGAACTTTTTTTTTTTTTTTGCAGTTTTGGCTGGGACCGGGTTTGAACCTGTCGCCCTCCCGCCCATATATGGGGCCAGAGCCCTACTCCTTGAGCCACAGGCACCGCCCTGGAACTTTATGCTCAGTATCTTGGGAGTGTCTTAGCAGCCTTTGTGGGAGTCATCTGACTTGGATATTAACCCGTGATACTTTATAAATCAGGTTTGGCCCTCTGAGTTGGGACATTCTTGTTTGAACTAACACCCAGCAAACAAGGACTTAGCAGTGCTTTTCTCTTACAAACCTGGCTAAGCAAAAGTTTATTCTGTCTTTCTTTGGAAGGCAGGTGTGTTTTTCATCTGCCTATATAAAACCTTAAGGTAAAAGTAGAACATTCAAGGTAAAGTTCATTGTAGGACTGGCCTGGTTGCGGGGATGGTAACTCTGCCACTAAGTGCCTGAAATTTGAATTCCCTGGCCTTCTTAATGAAGTGGCCCATGTGGAATGGGGCCAGGTGACATGGTGCCAAATAATGACAGGGGAAGGGTAATGGACAGGTAATGTTCTCTTTATGGAAAGCGTCTATGTTAGTTGGGTATTTCAAACAAGCTTTTAGCAATTCTAACACTAAAAGAAAATGAGAAGAAAGCTATCCCATTGCCATAATACATTGTTATATCAATACATTTTTTTTATCTCATTGCTACAATAGAATTCTTCTAAAGGGAAAACACCCATCCTATCTACATGTAAAAACCTGCATGAACAAATCAGTACATATGCTTTTAATAAGGAAGATTTATGGGTCCTGAGTATAATTTTTTTGTCCTTTTAAAAAATACATTACTGTGTTTCACATTTTAATAACATAACTGGTGGTTCTTCCATTTATATTTGGAATATAATGGTACTATGTTTGCACAATTAAAACTTTTCTTAGCATTCAACCTACAAATTCATTAAATTTATCACCAAGGGTGTGTGTGATCTTTCCATTGGTTTGTGGGTGGTACTGAATTACAATAAGAATTGTCGTTTTCGCAGTCACTTTCTCAAGAAGAGCCTTTTGAGGAACAAGGCTATCAAGTATTTGGAGAAAGGAAACAAACTGTAATACTGATCTTTCAGAAAAGAGGAATGCTCTTTAACACCAAAAGATGATAAACACATGTTATTAAACTCAGTAAAAAATGAAGTGTATTAACAGTAAAATAAGTTTCATGCTAGTACAAACAAACCTTAGGTAGATATCAAATATTAAATACTTCCCAAAGGAAAAGAAACTCTGTTCACAAAAATGATGAAGAAGGGTTTTTTTTTGTTTTTTTTTTTTAAGTAGTTGAATTGTAATAAGCATAAGTATCACCCTAGGAATGGAGCAAAGATCTGGAAGTCCACTTTGAACAAATGGATCCACACAGTCAATATTCACTCAGCAAAATTATTAGCCGCCTGTAAAGAAATTTTCACTGTGCTTGTGTATTTTATTAGTAAATATCACAAGAAAATGATATTGTGCTATCTTTAAAATTGATGAAAATCCAAGAACAGATTTTCCTGGGTAAAAGAAGCCTCATTCTGGGTATAAATGTGACCTAATACAGATATTTTAACCACGTAAGATCTAAAGAATCTGTAGGACAACAATAACCTCAGCAACTCATTCATTCATACAGTTTAGTTCCATTAATTCAACACATGCTTGGGTGCCTACCACATGCTCTGGGCACATACCAGGGGAGCGCTGGTGCACTGAGGTGCCTAAAGCATGGCCCTTGCTTTCAAGGAGCTTCTAGGCTATTTTAAAAAAAAAAAAAAAAGGAAAAATGTTCAGGAAAATAAGACCAATACAATAAGTTTTATGAGGAAATTCAAAAAGGAAACCATCAAAGATGCTTATGATCCAGTTTTGGAGATAAAAATCAATAACATAAAAGTGTAAAATTCAGTTTTAAAACAAATACGTAAGGATTGATTTGTCTGTGTAGTTGACTTACCCTAGTTCTCAGTCACATAGGAGGCTATCTGTTTATTCCAAAGAGTGAAAGCCCAGGAATTATTTACAGAATGAGGGAGTTTTTATTTTATTTTCTCATTATCTGATAGTCATAGTTTGATTTTTGGCTAAAGGATAACATTAGCCAACTTGATTTCCTCTCTTAATGATCAGTTTGAGTGTTTTTTTTTTTTTTTTCTGTTTAAAATATCCAATCTATCCTCAAAGAGCAAAGTTATGACCCTATTTAAAAATTTCAAAAAAAGTATGCATCAGTTTTTGAAGAGTTTCTGAAGAATTTTTAAAAATCCTTCAAGCAATGGTAGCACCATAAAAATAAATTATTACTTTGAAGAAGAGCACCTTCACTTGGGTGGTCAAGTGCTGGTATAACAGATTTGAAATGAGTGTTCACACTTGTTGTTAACTACTTGTGCAAACCAGGAAGGAGCACTAACAATGGAAACATTGGTAATTACCCAGTGGACTGCCCAGCGAGGGGAACAATGGTCCAGGAAGGAGGCCACATTTAAAGGAAATTGATCAGGTGTTGATAGAATCAACAGTCTGAACTTGCTGTAATGGTTTTATTTGGATAAAATGTAAGTAAATTTGGTAAGCAACAAGTTACACACAGAGTTTAGAATTTATCTCTACTCAATTGGACTTTCCTAATAAAACAGAGAATATTATATTAATAGAATTTTCTTTCTAGAAATTATAATAAGTCATAATTGCCACTTACAATTAGTGGCAACTATGACTTAGAGACCTCAGGAAGATCTAAATCTGTGATGGCTAATTCTATGCTTTGAGTTGACTGGGGCCACAGTGGCCTGAGATTTGGTCAAACATTATGGTGAATGTTTCTGTGAGGGGGTTCTTGGATAAGATTAACATTTAAATCAGTGGACTTTGAGTAAAGCAGTTTGCCCTTTCTGATGTGGGAGAACCTCATCCATTCAGTTGAAGGCCAGGCAAGAACACAATAGATTGACCTTGTACAGCAGAAATAAATTCTGGCAACAGACAGCCTCTAGCCCTGAGCTGCCCTGGGCTCTTACTTGGGTCTCCAAGCTGCTGACCCACCCTGCAGATTTTGAACTTGTCACAATCCTATAAGCCAGTTTCTTAAAATAAATGTAAATCTCTCTATGTATGCATATATGTGTGTGTGTATCCTGTTGGATCTTATTGGTTATGTTTCTCTGGAGAATACTGAATAATTCAGAGTCCATCACAAAAATTGAGGCAGTGTTTTAGGAGCTCATCAATCATCTAAACAAACGGGGAAAAAAAGACAGAAGGCTTTTTTTTTTTTTACAGGAGGACACTTGAATAAAAGCATTGCATACTACATAGCATTAGAAAGTCTTTTGCCCAAATATAAGAACAAAGGTAGAGAACCTTAACTTGGCACCTTCACATCAAAAGTAGCTGATCATGGAAAAAGCCCAAGGGCCCATCGATCCATGAATGGATGAATGAATTGTGGTATATGTACACCATGGAATACTATGCAGCCTTAAAGAAGATGGAGACTTTACCTCTTTCATGTTTACATGGATGGAAGTGGAACATATTCTCTTTAGCAAAGTATCCCAGGAATGGAAGAAAAAGTATCCAATGTACTCAGCCCTACTATGAAGCTAAACTATAGCTTTCACATGAAGGCTATAACCCAACTATACCACAAGACTATGGGAAAAGGACCAAGAAAGGGGAAGGGAGGGGGGAGGTTTGGGTGAAGGGAGGGTAATGGGTTGGACCACATCTATGGTGCATATTTTTATCTATAATAATAATAATAAAAAAAAGAATAGTTAGTGTATATTACAGACAACATCAACTGTTCCACTAATTGGGTATTTTTAATCCTATCATCCTCCAATAACTGTTTATTAGTATGAAAATTAGGAGCACTGTATATAACATAATTCTGTGGATATTTTCCTTTAATTAAGCTAAGTAAAAATACATTAATAATCCCTGGACATCAATTTGTTTTAAGTACTTACAAAATTAACAGATCAACATTCTTACACTGACCAAAACTACCAGCAACTAGACTTCTATTTTTCTGTTTTACTTAGCTTTTTTTTTTTTTTTTTAAGAGATAGAGTCTTACTTCATCACCCTCAGTAGAGTGCTGTATCATCACAGCTCACAGCAAGCTCCAACTCCTGGTCTTAGGTGATTCTCTTGCTTCAGCCTCCCAAGTAGCTGTGACTACAGGCGTCCACCACAATGCCTGACTATTTTTTGTTGCAGTTTGGTGGGTGCCGGGTTCGAACCTGCCACCCTTAGTATATGGGGCCGGCATCCTACCCACTGAGCCACAGGCACTGCCCCCCTCTTTTTTTTGAGAGAGGGTCTCTTTCTCTCTGTTACGTAGGCTAGAAGGCAGCAGAATCATCATTGCTTATAGCAACCTCAAACTCCTGGGCTTGAGCAATCCTCCTGCTTCAGCCTCCCTTTCAAGTAGCTGGGACTACAGATGCACACCACTATGCCAGCTGATCGCTAATTTTTCTATTTTTTGTAGAAAAATAAAAAAAAACTTCTGGGTTCAAGCAACTCTCCCACCTCGGCCTCCCAAATTCTAGGATTACCAGGCCTTATTTGGTCTTAACAAAACTCTTGGACTTTGAACTTCTGAAAGATAGCAACTCCTATAAAGTAAACTGCTGCTAAGTCACATGCTTAATAAAGAAGTGATAATGGCATGCACCAGAGAACCTGATCTCTAGAGAAGTTAATCAGAAGAATTCTTAGTAAAACCTGACTGAGTCAATATAGTCGACTATAATTCTTTCCCAGTCATGTCTAAGGTCCAGGTATTTCTTCTAATATCTTCATCATGGCTTTGGGGACAAAGCAATGGAGGCCCAGCATGTGCCTGCATGACCAACTTGGCCATACTTAAGACAGTCCTTATTTATTATCTACTTTTGGAGATGGGCTGCCCCATTACTAAAATATAGGACTTATAGTGACTTCCCCACTATCAGGCCATTTCTCTAACCCCTACCGATCACAGCATCAAAAAATATGCTTCCTTAAAAGACATAGTATATTATTCAATTTTTAGCAATTCACACGCCAGTTACCTCCATCTCTGCTGGATATAATTTGTGTTAAAGTGATCTATCCTCACAGAAATTTTATTATTATTTTTTTGTTTATGAGATTGGGTCTAGCTCTTATTGCCCAGGCTAGAGTGCAATGCATCATCATAACTTATGGCAACCACAAACTCCTGAGCTCAATTGATCCTTTTGTCTCAGCCTCCTGAAAAGCTGAGATTATAGTGTGCACCACCACGCCTGGCTGATTTTTCTCTTTTTTGTAGAGATAAGGTCTCACTTTGATGCCCAGACTGGCCTAGAACTTCAGGTCTCAAGTGATCCTCTCATCTTGACCTCCCAAAGCGCTAGAATTACAGCTGTGAGCCATCATGCTTGGCCAGAAATCTTCATTATTAATTATAGAAAAATTCAGATCACTTCTAGTTTGTAGTATCAGGGGCAAAGCTATTAACAGTGACTAAAGTAAAATTAAAAAAAAAATTAGAAATGTGACTTCTACTCTCTTGCTGAGGAAAAAAAACTCCAACTCTTAAATGGCTGCCATATCCACCCATCCATTCCTTTCAATGCTATTCCCTTTGTCTTAACATTCTAATTGCCTCATAATAGCTTTCTTTGCACTTAGGTCTCTTCCTCTAAACTTTCTTCCACCCTTCCACCAGATTTCTTAATTCCCATCATCAAAAAAACCTTGGACGGCAGCTATAAGAAACATAAAAACTAACTTTTAAAAGAATTTCAAACTAATATGAGTGTGCAAATGTTTAGGTTACACTGTTTTCATTTCTAAGGTAAAGTTAAAATTGTAGTTGGGCTGAAGGGACCACAATTTATTAAAGAAAATGGTATCCAATGTGTATAAACAGAAGGTAAATACAATGGAACTGAAAACAAGTACAGATCCAAGATTATACATACATATGCACATGTATATATTCATATGCAATATGTATGCTATGAAAATAGTTCTGTTTGGTGACCTACTTGTACATAAAATGGCTCTCAAAAAAATAAAATGTTATTCCAGAGGCATAATATTTCAATACCAAATTACTCTGCTGAGACTGATATTCATATATAGCCAGTCCCTGGGTTATAGATGAGAAATGTTCTTCAGACCATCTTTAGGTCAGATTTACATGTAATTCATACCCCTGAACAGCACATATACAGTAATAATACTATAAGGGCTCATATTACTGTGGTAATAATAATACAGTACAATACTGTAACAACAACAACAACAGAAACTAGTGTGTTCTTTCTTTTAATTCAAAAAAAAAGAACGTAAAAACTAACGCACACAAACACTTTAGATAGGACATGGAATAAATTTCAGAAAAGATTATTAAAGGCTAACACCTAATGTTGCATCAATTCTAATAATCAAAGCTAATAGGAATATTATGCTTATTTTGATCTTCTAAGCAAATCAATAATAACCTTCCCATTTCATTAATTAATCCACTATGTTGCTTAGTAATAATTGATGCTTTCATTGGAGCACTGCCTTTCACATGTTTAATTATTCTCACTTTATCCTTTATAAGTTGAGCAATTGAAGTACAATGCTTTCCCAGTGAATGATGGTGTATGGGCTTTCTCCAAATGTTTATTTTTACGTTAGTTTTCATTATAATCACCTTTCTCTTTGCTGCAGGCTCACCTGGATTTGCAATGGACTTTTGCTTTGGAGTAATAATCATAAGGTAAACAGACTCACAAAATCAAATTAAAAAGTTAATATCAAAAGTGATGCTGTGTGTTAAGTGACCACATAAACAATGAGACTAGCCACGAGCATAAAGTTGCTGTACCAAGGAACTGCTGATGCCATAGTGGGTTTATTTATATGTACTGATAGATTAGCTCCTGAATTAGTAATTTAACTATAAATTACCCTTATGGGAAGCCTTGAGCACATGTTTGTAAGTATGGAATACTATAAGTCGGGTTGTGTGTAACCCAGGGAATGCCTGCATAGTGATAGTACCAATATATGTGTCCACAAGAAGTACACATGTGTTTTGGTTACCCTTTTTGGTTACATTTTTAACATGCAAGTAATTGAAATTCCTTATTCAACTCACACAAAAACATATTGTACAGTGTTCTTTTATCTTACAAATTATAAACCAAATAAAAATTAGTGGAAATCTAAAAAATATAGCCCCTTCCTTATAGCATAATATATAGTTAGGAATTTCTAGAGTATCTAATTATACCCAGTAGGATACAGTGACAATATTAAGCAAAAATTAAATAAAAGCAAAAGCAAGAAAATGAATTACATAAAAGAGAAAGCATGAATTTAAAAGTGCACAATTTCTAAAAATATAACTTTCAGAAAGCACAACTTACTGTGAATGTTGAAAGCCCAACTTCTCCTGGAGACCTGTTTAGAAATAAAAGGAAGGAGGTATTGAATAAAGTGAGAAGAGAAATACTACTACATTTTCTTTGACGCTACTGTGAAGGGAATTGTGTCTTTGATTATCTCCTCAACTTGGCTGTTGTTGGCATATACAAAGGCTACTGATTTGTGGACATTGATTTTATAATACATATTATAGACAAGCCCATATATTTTTCAAAAAAGGTATATATTTTGTGATTGAAAAGTTCTATTGTATACACATAGAAAACGTGAAAAACATAAAAAGCAGAGAAGAAATTAAAAAGATTTATACATAACCTCTCCACATAAGAGATGTGAGTACAATCTTCCTAGATAGAAAATTTGTACACTTCTGTAATATAAATTTCCCTAAAATACATTTTTCTAGAAGTAGAATTGTGGGTCAAAAGTATACTAACTTTTCAAAATTTGAGAAACTTTCAAATGGTCAACCAGAACAATTATACCAAATTTATACTCCCACTGCTCTATAAATGTCTGTTTCTTAATACCCCAGCCAAAAATGAGTATTATTTAAAAAATTTTACCACTTGACTGGCAAAAGTATATCTCTCAATGTTGTTATAATTTGCACTTCCTTGACTTCTAGCATGGATGAAAATTTTCTTATGTGTTGGACATGTACATTGCTTCTGAAGACAGATGTTTTCAGTTTATTTTTCTACTAGAGCAAAACTCAATTCTTAAACATAAACTTCTCTTTTTTTCTTTTCTTGCAATTTTTGGCCAGGGCTGGGCTTGAACCTACCACCTCTAGTATATGGGGCTGGCACCCTACTCCTTTGAGCCACAGGCACCGCCACCATAAACCTCTCTAGATATAATAATTTAAAAAGTATTTTTCACCAATTTTCACCTTTTCCCCCATATTTTTTTCCCAAATAGGAAAATCTGATATCTGTCTCAAAGTGGCCCTTATGGCCATTTATTATACTTCACATTTACGAAGTAAGAAACAGGTTTTTTTGTAGTGACAGAGTCTCACTTTATGGCCCTCAGTAGAGTGCCATGGCGTCACACAGCTCACAGCAACCTCCAACTCCTGGGCTTAGGTGATTCTCTTGCCTCAGCCTCTCGAGTAGCTGGGACCACAGGCACCTGCCAGAACGCCCAGCTATTTTTTGTTGCAGTTTGGCGGGGGCTGGATTTGAGCCCACCACCCTCAGAATATGGGGCCAGCGCCCTATTGACTGAGCCACAGGTGCCGTCCAGTAAGAAAGTTTTAAATAATTAATATACCATTCCTAAATCTTTTTATAAAATAAAATTATCGCAGATAATACAAGTTTGGGTTGAAAAGCACCTTTAAAACCATCTAATAACATAGTATCTTTTTATAGACAAAGAAACTGAAGTCCTAAGAGATTGTGACTTCTCAAAGTCATATTTAGGGACGGAACCAAGAAGCATAGAGTCCCATTACCATGTTTTTATATGCCAAATTGGGTAATGACATTTGGAATATAGGAATCCTTGACCTCTAATCAAAATTTAGTTTGATAAAAAATTACTTAAAAAAAAAGAAAAAAATTACTTTTGCATAACAGAAAATTAATCCCTTTATTCACCAAACATTTATGGAATACCTACCATGTACTAAGACTATAAATACAAAAATGAATTAGATTAGAATTCTATTTTGGAGGGGTTTTGTTGGGTTTCTTTATTTTTTTTTAAAGATAGTCTCACACTCTGTCACCTTGGGTAGAATGTCTTGGCATCATAGCTCACAGCAACCTCAAACTCTTGGGCTTCAGCAATCCTCTTGTCTTAACTTCCCTAGTAGCTGGGATTACAGGCATGTGCCACTACACCCAGCTAGTTTCTCTATTTTTAGTAGAGATAGGGGTCTCTTGTTCAGGCTGGTGTTAAACTCCTGAGGTCAAGCAATTCACCCACCTCAGCCTCCCAGATTGCTTGGATTACAGGAATTAGCCACCACCCCTGCTCTATTTTTTTTTTTTTTTTTCTTTCTTTTTTGGGACAGGGTCTTTCTCTGTTACCATGCCTAGAGTGCAGTGGTATCATCAAAACTCATTGAAACCACAAACTCCTAAGCTTAAGTGACCCTCTTTCCTCACCTCAGCCTCTCCAGTAACTGACACTACAGGCACACACCATGGCATTGGCTAATTTTTCTATTTTTTTATAGACACAGGGGCTTCAGGGGTTTTGCTCTTGCTCAGGCTAGTATCAAATTCCTGGCTTCAAGCAACCCTTCTGCCTCAGCTTTGCAAAGTGCTAGGATTACAAGGCAAGAAAAATGGCACCTGGCTTTGGAGGGGCTTTTAAAGTTTAGAAAAAAATAAGTAGGCATCATAAAATAATGCCCACTTAATTGCAACATCTGATCAATATAAATGTGTTAACAAAGGACAATTTCCATAAATCAAATTTTTATATGAGCAATTATTCAGCTCTTCTGACAAACCTATACTGCTATATAACAAAAATCCTGTTTATCCAGAGTTGATTAGGACCAAGGCTATTGCAAACTCAGAAAAAGAAAGAAGAAAAAAGAGAGATTAACACAAATGAATATCTTAAATAATACAAGTGCAATCAAAACAAAAATACAAAAAAAAAAAAAAAACAATAAAAAAAACCTTGAGGCTCATGTTTCCATGTGGTACAAATGCTGAATGTCAATCACCTGCAACAAAAGCATAAAGGCAAGAGAAGATAGGATTAAAAAAAAAAAAATTAAACCACATATGAAGTAGAGAAGGGAAGAAAATCTCCCTTTCCCACCACCTTCACATCTTGAGAAATGTGACCAGGCCTTTTAGCTGTCAGCCAAGAAGAAAAAAAAAAAAAAAAGCCACATTTATCTCTTGTGTCATTGGTTTTCAAAAACAGTACTTTCTGGGCCTTAATTCACAGGATCAAAGTTATTGACTAATTGGTGACACACATGGAAATATTCCAGATTGGTTCTGGTGGAGCTTTACATATAACTATATACAAACTATACAAACAAATTTATTATTCTTTGAGAAACAAGAGGGGATAGTGAAAATAGGCTTTTGAGCAGGTAAACCTTGCTTGAATATGTTTCTACCACTTATCCTATGTGTGACCAAATCATTTAACCATCCAATTTCTCTAAGCCTCAATCCTTTTCTCTGTAAAAGGGAGTAAAACCATCTACTTCCCAGGGCTACTGTGAGGATTAAGTGAGAGAGTACAAGGGGCACAAATGGTAAGTGGCAGTTTCTTCAGCAGCTTTGAATTGCTGTAAATTTCTCAAAGGCACTTTGGCAGTCTGTCATTATTTGTGGGGGGATGTACTGAGACCAATTTCTAGAACACAGAAAAGGTTTCCTACAGCCTGTCAAGCTTTAACAACAGGGAAGATGAGGACAGGGCAGATTATATTGAACTGGTGATTCAAATGAGATTCTGCTTATAACTGAGTACCATCATTAAACAAAAAAACTAGTTACAAAAGACACTCATTTTTTAATTATATTTTGAACATTACAATGTTGTTAATGTTTTGATAGGTAGTAAATAATTTAAAAAGACTATAGCTTATTCTAGTCTATCAAGTCCAAAACTGTTGCTAACAGGGTAGTCTTTTGTGATAAAATTTTTTGATCTGTTTTTAGAACATTAACACCTAGTAAAAGTGAAAGCATATTTATGATTTGCAAAGCTGGAGATAATGATGTGTATCATGTGCCAAGATGAGAGAAGAACTTTTCACTGTAAGAAACAGCAAATCATTATTTATTATTACTTCTTATTATTATCCCATAATAAATATAAAATATAATTGAAAATAATAATAAAACAATGGCCATCATTCATTAAGCATGTGCCATGTTTTAGCTTCTTTGGTCCTCACAACCCTCCTAATTAGGTAGTTACATTATTTTTCCTATTTTACAGAGCAAAAAACTGAGGGTCTGGTCAGATTAAATCATTTAAATAACACAGTTAGTAAATATATAGTAGTAGGGCTAGAATTTGGCTCTAAGCAGTCTGACTCCAGAGCACATACTCTCAAGCACTTTGCAATGTTGCCTCCTCTCTGGGTAAGCTCTTAAAATAGCAGTTCTCAACCTGTGGGTTGTGACCCCTTTGGGGGGGGGGGTTGAACGACCCTTTCACAGGGGTCTCCTAAGACCATCCTGCATATTGGATATTTACATTATGATTCATAACAGTAGCAAAATTACAGTTATGAAGTAGCAAGGAAAATAATTTTATGGTCACCACAACATGAGGAACTGTATTAAAGGGTTGTGGCATAGGAAGGTTGAGAACCACTGTTTTAAAAGATAATGGTTATGAAAAGATTGTAACTGGTGCTATGTATGAGCACCAAAGTAAAGGTAATTAGTGCTGATTTCTAAGTTGGACTAAACTGATTAAGTCAAAGGCTCTGAATCCTGACCTGCCTTTAGCAACCATAATTAACGCCTAATTCCTTTGGCACTGCCAGGGAATGAAATAAATATGTAAATATATAAAATTCACAAAGAGATGAAATTTTTTTTGTGTGTCATGCTCTTGATAATATCTTAACAATTTTTGAATTTAAAATTTCAAAAGCAGCTTATAAATAAGTACATAAATATAAGCCTTGGCAGTTTCAGTAATCTTCCCCTTGAAAATATCTTCTTAAATAAAGGATATACAATTTTTCCTTTCTTCCTTAATTATCTTGTTCAAATACTACACTGTATTTTAATACAACAATGCCCTCCAGGGACCCTAAAGTGCAGGGGATTTATTTGCTTTCACACTAAGGGATCCTAGACTACTATGCTTGGAATGTCTGTTTTATAGTTTTGGGTTTCCTTTTTCACTTTAAGTGGTCACTTCTTACAGCTGGCCAAGAGCCTGACTTTAAAAGCTTTCCTCCCCCCCCCCCCCTTCTAATTCTTGCTTCTAATCTGGATTGAGCTGGGAAACCGATTAAAAAAAAAAAAAAAAAGAAATTGTATGGTAAAGGAAGAATCTAGAGATTCTAGAGGTCTATGCATGAGACTTTATGTACATGACTTTATTTTGGACTTTGTGGCACTTCTTTGATTGTTCTGAGGCTTTTTCAAGTGCTTATTTCTTGTTTTCAGCTATTTGCATCTGAGAACTGTCATTACCAAAGAAGTGGCCACCAGATATATGAGGTGTTACTAATCTTTGGTATCCTAGACAACTCAACTCTTCTCTGTCACCCAGTCTGTCTCTAATCTTAAAGTACAGATAATAACATCAGACTATCCCAGTGTTTATGTGCTTAAACAACTATTCATGTTTAAGTTTGGGGATGGGAGGAAGACATGGGAGACAAGATGTCAAGAAAATTAAGTTCACTTGCTCTCCCACCAACTAGCTTCAAGATCTTAAACAAGAATTTAGAGTTCCTTAATTTTAGGAAATTTTATCTTAATACCCCTCATTAGTTTGGGAGTAAGGATATAATTTATACTATGAATAATGATCTTAATTTTATATATGAAACATGGACATAATCTGACATATATACCCATACACCCAGAGATGTCTAGTAATACTTTTGCTATATCTAGTTAACTAAAAAAAATTTCTTAAAGATATTCTGAAAAAAATAGGGCAAATCAGATTTCACCTTTTTAAATACAAAGATCAGTAATTTTTCCCCAAAAAGTCCAAATGCCTACATAAAATAACTTTATTTTGGTGGGGCGAGGTGGCTCACACCTGTAATCGTAGCACTCAGGGAGGCAAAGGCTGAACGATCACTTGAATTCAGGAGTTGAGACCAGTCTGAGCAAAGGAAACCCCTTTCTATACTAAAAATAGAAAAAATCAGCCAGGCATGGTGGAAGGCACCTGTAGTACCAGCTACTCGGGAGGCTGAGGCAGGAAGACTGCTTGAGCCTAGGAATTTAAGGTTGATGTGAGCTAGCATGGCATTTTAGCAGGGGCAACAGAGGGAGACTTTATCTCAAAAAACAAACAAACAACAACAAAACAACAAAAACACCTTTTTGACACCCCACATAAGTGGAAAATCTATTGGAAAACTGTGAAGTTACATGAAGACAAATTAAAATACTGGTGGTAGACCCCACTTTAAAGAAAACCTAACAAACCAAAATGAGAGAATCAAAAGTTCATCTTTCATTTCAAAAGGTTTCATCATGGGGTACTTTTAAATCAAATATTTTTGATGCATTTAAATGTTTAATTAACAAAGCTTTATTTTAATAACAAATGTGCTTCTAACAAAGTTGAGCAAAATATAATTTTAAAGAGCTAAGCTTCCTTTCTAACATAGTAGCAATAAAAGCACAAAACAAAAAACTTCCAACATTTTAATACTAATTGCAAACATAATCTTTAAATATCTAAAAAAATTATAATTGACAAATAATAATTGTATATATTCATGGGGCACAATGAGATGTTTGATATATGTATACACTATGGAATAACTAAATCAAGCTAATTAATATACTGTTCACCTCACATACTGATCACTTTTTGCAGTGAGAACATCCAAAATTTACTCTAAGCAATTCTGAAATACACAAAAAAATTATTAACTATAGATACTATGCCGTGTAATAGATCTCCAGAACTTATTCTTCTTGTCTAACTAAAACTTCATATCCTTTGACCAGTATTTCCCCATTTCCTGGCTCTCCCTCTATTCCCCTTTGCCTCTAGTAATCACCATTCTACTTTCTGCTTCTATCAGTTTGATATGTTTAGATTCCACATATAAGTGAGATCATGTAGTATTTGTTTTTCTATGTCTGGCTTATTTCACTCAACAAAACATAGGTTCATCCATGTTGTTGCAAATGACCAGATTTCAGTCTTTTTTAAGGTTGAATAGTAGTCCATTATGTGTACACACCTTATTTTCTTTATCCATTCATCTGTTGATGGACACTAGGGTGATTCCCTATCTTGGCTATTGTGAATAATGCTGTAATGAACGTGGGCATGCAAGTATCTCTTCAACATATTGATTGTATTTCCATCGGCTATATATCCAGTAGGGGGACTGCCAGAATATATGGTAGTTCTACCTTTAGTTTTTTGAGGAACCTTCATAGTTAATTTCCATAATGATGGTACTAATTCACATTACTACCACAGTGTACAGGGTCCCTTTCCTCCATATTCTCACCAGCATCACTTTTTGTCTTTTTAATAGTAGCCAGAGCCAGGAACAGTGGCTCATGGCTCATGCCTGTCATCCCAACTACTCAGGAGGCTGAAGCAGGAAGATGGCTTGAAGCCTGGAGTTCAAGATTGGCCTGGGCAACATAGTGAAACCCTGTCTCTAAATAAATGAAAAAGAAATTGGTTGGACATGGTGACACATGCCCATAGTCCCAGCCACTCGGGAGACTGAGGCAAAAGGATTGCTTGAATCTAGGAGTTTGAGGGTGCAGTGAGCTATGACTGTGCTACTGCACTCCAGCGTAGGCGACAAAGGGAGACCCTGTCTCAAAAAATAATAACAGCTATCCCAATGGGTAATCATCTCCCTGATGATTAGTGACCTTGAGTTTTATTTTCATGTACCTGTTAGCTATCTGTATGTCTTCTTTTGAGAAAAGTTCATTTAGGTCCTTTGCCCATTTTTAAAATTGGGTTGTTTCTGGTCATTCAGTTGAGTTTCTTATACAAAATGGATCTTAACCCCTTAGCAGATGTATGGGTTACAAATATTTTTCCCCAACTTTTAGGTTGGTGCTTTAATCTGTTGTTTCCTTAAGCTGTGCAGAAGCTTTTTAGTATGATACAATCCCATTTATCTATTTTTGCTTTTGTTGCCTGTGATTTTGGAGTCAAATCCAAAAAAATCATTGCCAAGACCAATGCTGAAAACAGTACATTTTTGATTTCACAGCATAGTTTCTAAAATAGAAGACAGTGTCCATCAATGGTGCTATTAAATTTCAACATGAAAAATAAGCAATTTTTGAAACAGCTTCAAAATAAACTCTAAGTATTAATATTCTACTAAACAATACACATGGCTTTCAGATCAAATATTAAAATTATTTAGTATGGTTTCAATTTAAGTTTTGAATATAAAGGCACCTTTAAGATTATGAATTTAGCATGTTTTGATAGACTATTTTACTACAATATATCCTGCTTTCTATGAGAAACTTATTTTACATATTAGCTAATGATTAGTATCTGAAGGTTATCACTGGATCAGGTCAGAGTTTATAGAAGAAAAATAATTCCCATGCTATTCCTTAAAACCACCAGAAGCAATGTTATCAAGACACATTTATTTTTTTTTTAAAATGACTATTGTGCCATTCTTAAAATACATTGGTACCAAACACCAGCACTCTAGATGAGAAAGAAAAAGTCTATAATTAAAATGCTAAATGGATAGGGAATGAAGAAACAATGTCACACATTGTTTTATATTCAAACATGAGCTTTATTAGTATAAAGTAATCATTAGCTAGTGGGTAAAATAACTTTCTCATAGAAAGAAGGATATATTGTATTAAAATGTTCTATCTATTGAAGCATGCTAAAGTCATAATCTGAAAAGTGCCTTTATATTAAATTAAAACCATACTAAATAATTTTAAATTTTGATCTGAAAGCCATGTGGATTGTTTAATAGAATACTTAGAGGTTATTTTGAAGCTGTTTGATAAATTGCTTCTTCTTCTTTTTTTTTTTTTTTTTTTAGACAGAGTCTCATTACAGATGCCTTGCTAGAGTGGCATGGTTTATTATCTCACAGCAACCCCAAACTCTTGGGTTCAAGTGATCCTCTTGCCTCAGCCTCCTAAGTAGCTGGGACTATAGGTGCTCGCCACAACGCCCAGCTACTTTTCTTTTTTTTTTTTTTTTTTAAACTTATAGGCATGAGCCACTGTGCCCAGCAAATTGTTTATTTTTCACGTTTAAATTTAAGAGCACCATTAGTAGACACTGTCTTCAAAGGCATTTTTTCTTTCTCACTTTGTTGCCCTTGGGTAGAGTGCTGTAGTATCACAGCTCACAGCAACCTCAAACCTTTGGGCTTAAGCAATTCTCTTGCCTCAGTCTCCCAAGTAGCTGGGACTACAGGTACCCGGCTTGGACACTGTCTTAAATTTTATTTTTTTTTTTTTTTGAGACAGAGTCTTACTTTGTCACCTTTAGTAGAGTGACATGGTGTCACAGCTCACAGCAACCTCAAACTCTTGGGCTTAAGTCCTCAGCCTCCCAAGTAGCAGGGACTACAGGTGCCCGCCACAATGCCTGGCTATTTTTCTGTTGCAGTTGTCATTGTTGCTTAGCTGGCCTGGGCTGAATTCAAACCTGCCAGCCTCAGTGTATGTGGCTGATGCTGTAACCACTGTGCTGTGGGCGCCGCGCCTGTCTTCAATTTTAGAAACCATGCTGCAAAATTAAAAATTTACACGAGTAAGATTCCCAAAACTGGGACAACCTAAGACAGGATATGGAGAGGCTGCACGGTGGATTACATTCATAGTACCCAAAGACAGGTAAGATCACTCTGCGTTCAGTCAACCTAAGACAGGGACCAAACCATTGATGTTTGTATCCC
>CAUYPK010128780.1:0-58381 GCA_963574355.1 Loris lydekkerianus
CCTCCTGGGGTCCAAAAGTCCCTTGCTGGCTCCCTGTATCCTCAAAGGGATGATCATAGGCAGATCCCACCAGCCAGAGATGTCTGGAGTCTTGTCTCCCCAGACTCGCCGTGCCCAGTTGCAGGGAAGCTGTTACTCAGCCACCATCTTTAATCCAAATTCGAGTAGTAACATTTTGAAAGAAATCTTTTTTCCTGATCAGTAGTTCTCAACAGTGGGCTTACAATATTTATGAACCATGTTGTAAACAGATAACGCTGTTGTCCAGGCTTTATTGTTCCATTCATAGAGCACAGGCAGAGTAGATCTGCATAATTCCTAAGTGCCCTAAGATTCTCTGAATGGCAAATGAGCACTGGCTTCAACTTGAAATCACCAGCTACATTAGACTCTAACAAAAGCGTCAGTCTGTCCCTTGAAGCTGTGCCACTGGGCATTGACTTCTCTCCAGCTATGAAAGTCATATATGGTATCTTCTTCCAATAGTGGGCTGTTGTCTTAGCTGGATCTTCTGGATAACTCACTGTAGTTTCTCCAACAGCAATGCTACTTCAATCTGCACTTGTATGTTATGGAGACAGCTTTTTTCCTTGAACTTCATGAACCAATTTCTATCAGCTTCCAACTTTTCTTCTGCAGCTTCACAGAACTGAAGAGAGTTAGAGTTTCTCTTTGGATTAGGTTTTGGCTTAAGGGAATGTTGTTGCTAATTTGATCTTTTACCCAGACTACTAAAACTTTCTCATTATCAGCAGTAAAGCTGTTTTGCTTTCTCATCATTCATGTGTTCATTTGAGTATCACTTTTAATTTCCTTCAAGATTATTTCCATTGTAGTTACAACCTGGCTAACTGCTTGGCATAAGAGACCTAGGCTTTTGGCCTATCTCAGCTATCAACATGTCTTTCTCATTAAGTTCATTCATTTCTAACTTTTGATTTAAAGTGAGAGATGTCTAACTCTTCCTTTCACTTGAACACTTAGAGGCCAATGCAGGGTTATTAATTGGCCTAATCTCAATATTGTTATATTGCAGGGATAGAGAGGCCTGAGGAGAAGGAGGTGAGAAAACAGCCAGTTGGTGGATCTGTCAAAACACACACATTTATTGATTAAATTCACCATTTTATATAATCATGGTTCTTGACACTTACAAACAATATAACAGTAACATCAAAAGTAACTGATCACAGATCATCATGGCATATACAATGATGGAAAAAGTTTGAGATCTTGCGAAAATTACACAAGACAAGGGAGCACATGCTTTTGGAAAAATGGCAGCCTTAGACTTGAACAAGCATCACAACACACTTTCAATTTGTAAAAAATTGCAATAGCTGCTAAGTACAATAAAGCAAAGCACAATAAAATGAGGTGTGCCTGTGCATCTAATGGGGTATAGAGCTATCCAGATGCATTTTAGGGATTGACAGAAATAACCTGTACTGGTCAAAGCCTTTATTAACAGCAAAAGCCGGTTCAGTGATTTTTGTATATTTATAGACTGTTTTGACAAAAAAGCAGATTTTTATTAAGTACTATGATAACTATTATAGATTTCCTTATGCTTATTATACTTTCAACATACAGTTTTTTAAAAAAATCTGTTAACTAGACTACATTTCAGGAAATTTTATTTAAAAACCTGGAAAAAGAAATAAGAAAAGTTTGATGATTTTTTTCAACTTAGTTAGTTTACTTTTGTCTTATCAACACTGATAAAATTTCTGTTAATTATGTTTATAGTACTAATAATGAAAGTAAGTATAATACTGTAAATAAAACAGAAAGTATTAGTCAATAAAAATGCTTCATTTCAGGTTTTAGCACTACTGCTGGCAAGACAAAAAGTAATCTAGGAAAGGTTTTAAAACTAGAGATAATATAATACTACATAGTGCCAATATACTGGTTAAAATTAGCAGAAAATGTAATCTGGCAACCTAAATGACTTATAAGATAGAGACATTTTCCTCCACCAAATTAAAGACAGTTTTTAATTTGCATAACTATAGCAAATGACAACAATGCACTTTATTCTTTTTCCCTTAAAAAAGATTTAACATGTACATTTAAGTAGATATATAAACCATTCTATTTTAGTGCAAGTGCTTCAGAAAAATGGAAAATGTTAGTTTCTCTTTGTCAAAAGAAATTCCTCATGTAAGTTGAAACTTAATCACGTTTTTAAATAAGTGTATTTCATTAGTAACTACTATTACAAAGGTTATAGATGTTGTAGTAGTCTAACAGTTTATCAATTTGGAGTTTTTCTACCCATGAGAAACACAACATATCTTTTAAAGTTCACTTAATTACACTTCCAAAGCTAATTTACTGCAATTATATAAGTTTAGAATGCATTAATAATAAAAGAATATTTGAACATTTAGTCAATGTTTCTAAAATGTGTTCTTTTCTTAATACAGTCTGAAAAATTAGATAAGAAATAAAGCAACACATGGTTTTCTGGGACACTGCTACTACTGAGGTGATTAACAAACAAATTATGCTACAAATTTAATTGATTATATGTGCATCCTGAAATAAATTTATGCCATATTTGCTTAGATAAAAAGAACATTAAAGAACTGTTGCTAACATTATTAGTAAATATAATAAAATGTAATGATAAATAAATGTAATAATAAAAGGTTACTGGCAACTACTCTGCTTTAGTAAAGTTCTTGTCTTAATAAAGAATAAGTAAAACATTTATATTTAAGAAACTGAAAATCATTAAAACCACTGCAAACCATTTTTTATGCTTCTCACATGACTTTCTCGTTACATATTCTCTTCCAACATAAAATAATTATCTCATGTCAATTTCAAACCAAATATTACCCAGTAACTTAGTAAATGTGGAATGTAAATGTCTTGGCACAGTAACTGGGAAAATACCAGGAAGGCTATGTTAACTATTGTGATGAAAATGTGTCAAATGGTCTGTGAAGCTAGTGTATGATGCCCCATGATCATATCAATGTACACAGCTATGATTTAATAAAAAAAATTAATAAATAAAAATTAAAAAAAAACAACAACAAATATTACCCAGTGTTTCCCTCTAATATTTTAAGCCCTAAAGAACAGAAAATTTAAAGCAAAAGCACACAATGAATGCTTTATAAGACAGAAAAATTAACCTAAGTAATAGTGTCCTACTAGAAAGGTAAGAAAAATTACTGTTCATGTTTCAAGTTTTCTTGTTATTCTCAAAGAAGTAGACACTAAAATCAACAGCATACTGAGAATATTAACATTACTTTTCTCTTAATATTAAAATTTCCTTTCAGTATATAGTGATAAGAGATTCTTAGACTATATAAGAAAAATACTTTTTTGTTTGTTTAAGACAGAGTCTCACTCTGTCACCCTCCATAGAGTACTGTGGCGTCACAGCTCACAGTGCCCTCAAACTCCTGGGCTCAAGCAATTCTCTTGCCTCAATCTCCCAAGTAGCTGGGACTATAGGTGCCCACCACAACTCTCAGCTATTTTTTTAGAGACGAGGTCTCACTCTTGTTCAGGTTGGACTTGAACCTGTGAGT
This sequence comes from Loris lydekkerianus, assembly GCA_963574355.1. Taxonomy (NCBI): domain Eukaryota; kingdom Metazoa; phylum Chordata; class Mammalia; order Primates; family Lorisidae; genus Loris; species Loris lydekkerianus. The sequence goes on from CAUYPK010128780.1 coordinate 3,558, forward strand.
TCAGGCAATCCACCTGCCTCAGTCTCCCAAAGTGCTAGGATTACAGTCATGAGCAACTATGCCCAGCAAAGAAAAACATTTCTTATAGTAAATGTAAAAATAATTACTAAAGAATACATATACTCTTTAAAAACTGAGCAATTGAATTGGAAAAAGTATTTACCTTCTCTTAAGAACTCAAGTGTTAACATGAAAAAATCCTCATCATCCTTAATCATCAGAGAAATGCAAATCAAACCACTCTGAGAGATCACCTAACTCCAGTAAGATTAGCTCACAAAATCCCAAAACTATAGACGTCAGGATGGATGTGAAGAGAAGGGAACACTTCTGCACTGCTGGTGAGAATGCAAACTAATACATTCTTTTTGGAAAAAAGTTTGGAGCTCACTTAGGGATCTAAAAATAGACCTGCCATTCAATCCTGCAATTCCTCTACTATGTATATATCCAGAAGACCAAAAATGACTTTATGACAAAGATATTTGCACCAGAATGTTTATTGCAGCCCAATTCATAATTGCTAAATCATGGAAGAAGCCCAACTGTCCATCGGCCCATGAATGGATTAATAAATTGTGGTATATGTACACCATGGAATATTATGCAGCCTTAAAGAAAGATGGAGACTTTACCTCTTTCATGTTTACATGGATGGAGTTGGAACATATTCTTCTTAGCAAAGTAGCTCAAGAATGTAAGAAAAAATATCCAAGGTACTTAGCCCTACTATGAAACCAATATATAAGCACCCACACTTACATATGAAAGCTATATCCCAACTATAGCCCAAGATTAAGGGGAAAGAAGAGGGAGATGGGAGTGGAGGAGGGAGGATGCCTAGAGGGGGGGTGTAAGATGCACGCTCATGGTGCATCTTATAAGGGTACATGTTAAATCTACTAAGTGTAGAGTATAAATGTCTTAACACAATAACTAAGAAAATGCAGTGAAGGCTATGTTAATCGGTTTGATGAAAGTATTTCAAATTGTATATAAAATCAGCACATTGTACCCCATAATTGCATTAATGGACACAGCTATGATTTAATTAAAAAAGAAAGAACTCAAGTGTTAAAATCATATTATGCATAACAATATGGAAAATCACATTTCATTATGGTAGAATATTGATTTTAAATATCTGATTTCCAATTAATAAAATGTCTTTTATTAACTTGTTAGACATGCCAGCTTATTCCAAATGTATTCAGTAATATCTGTGTTTTCCCGTCTAAAGTCTGTGACACAAGATAACAGAGTAATGGTTTATTTAACAGAGGTAGTTTCTTAAATATCTGCATAAATCCTGACCCCTTAAAGTCTCCCATATGCAAAGAAGTATAGTATCTACTAACAAATTCTGAGGAAAGAGTAACAAAATTACAAAACCTACATAAAATACACAGCGAAAACCTACATAAAATACACAGCAAAAACCTACATAAAATACACAAAACCTACATAAAATACACAGCGAAAATAATCACATTTTTAATTTTAGTAATAATTAATAGGCTAACAATCTTCTGTTATAGTTAAGACTAACATTTCAGAAACCTATGTTAATGCTCTCCAACTAGTTTAACATTAAAATGTTCTTATGCCAACTGCCTTACTGATACAGTAGTAACTAAAGAACTTCATGCTACATAATTTTGTCATTTTTAATTAGAATTCAATTCAAAAATGTAAGTGCACATATATATATATATACAAATTATACATGCCTGTATATACATGTAGTTAAATATCCTACAAGAAACTGAAATAGTATGTTCTCTTAAGAACTCAAATGTTGAATGATAATATGCATACCAATATAAATGGTTTTAATTATGAGGCAGTATCAATTTTAAGCACCTGATTTCTTATAAATTAAATTTCTTTTACTAACCTGTTAGATATGCAACTCATTTTAATACTAGAGAGAAATACTTGACTCACAGTTTAACGTACTTTTCCCAACAAATATTAATAAATATTAAACACCAATATTTTCAAATTATTAGATTAGATAAATTAATTTCCTGGATTAAAACAGATATAAATTCATTTTTCACTATTTTTCTTTAAAAATCCATTCTGGATCCAATATATTATGTAAAATAATATAAACCAAGCATCTGGAAAGATACAGCAAATGTTCTTCCTTAGAAAGTACTGAAGCTCCATCTAGAGGCTTTCCCTCCTATTACTGTCACTTGTAATATAAGTAATATCACTAGAAATGTGACTATTAAAATATCAGGGATTTCCTTTGTACCTACCCTTTTGTTATTCATAATGAGTTTTTGCCCTAACCTTCGCAGGGTAGCTCTAGCTCCATCACTGCCATCAAGTGGTAAAAAACTAAAACTGAACTTTTTTTTAAAAAAAGGAAGAAAGCAACGACAGGAAAAAATAAATATATATTCTTTACCACGTATACACACCCTTTTTTTAGTTTCAGGAATAGGTTTGTGTTTTCAACCTGTGCCAGTTATCGTTTCAGTGAAATTATGGGGAAAAATTAAGTTGCCATTTGTTCCTAGAAAATGGTAACACTATACATAGTCTCTAAATTTGAAATCTGTATATTTTTATATTTGCAAGGTACATATGAATATTTTAAATTAAACCTTTATTTAGTTAAATGATGTATTTTAATGTAAGTACAGGTCATGAATTATTTCATTGACAGGAACAGTAGTGAGAACAAATAATTACTTAAGATTTATAAATTTCATGGTATATCATGACAGTTACTAAGAGAGGAAATAAGAACAGGATATAGTTAAAATAAGTATTTTCTATTACCTCTACAAATAATCTATAGTTTCATAAATTGGACATCCTCATTGTACCCTCAGGATGTAGTTAAAACAATGCCTCCTAAAATGTCTTCAACAGCTGAAGAAAAGAGGAAGACCAGAATAAGAATCTAACACCGAGGAAAGCAAAAGAAAAGAAATAATGAAGAAACAAATCACAAATTCAATTCAAATAAAAATTATTTAAAATCTATCCTGTTTTTTATGAACACATACTTTTTGAATTATGTTACAAGTTAGGACTTAAAAGACAGAAAAATTACAACTATAGAACCTAGAAGAAAAGGTCAATGACATAATGTCTCAGTCCAAGGCATACTATTCTGTGAGATGCGTCATCAACAGAAATCTAATAATCATGTTTATAAACTCCCCAAGACTATTATTTTATTAATGAGCCATTCTTTTTATTTTATATATTTGTGACATGAAAATTTCAGAATGCTCTCATTTTATCCATTTGATTGGATTTTAATTTTGCCAGCGAAACAACAAAATGTTATCAGCCAACATCCCAGGCACAATTCTAAGTGTTTCGCACATAGTAGGGCTATGAGATGAACCCAAGTAGCCTCCCTGAGTAGTCCTCACTCTTAACCACTTTCACAGGTCAGGTTTTCTCAACCTTGGCACTACTGACAGATAATTCTTTGTTGTGGGGAGTTTTCCTGTGCATTATAGGATATCCAGTAGCCCCCCTAAACCTCTACCACCTGATGCCAGTAGCATACTCCACTAGCCCTGCCCCTAGTTCTAATAACCAAAAATGTCTCCAGACCTTGTCAAATATCCAGAAGTGTATTCACCCCTGATTCAGAACCACTTCTATGAGATAAAAATTTAATCTGTTATAACTGCAGGACAAATAATAAATAATTTACCTGAAATGTTTCCCCAATTTTAAATTATTTATTGCAACACAGAAAATTTTAAACCTACAGATGGTTTAGAATAGTAATACTCTAAGTCTTACTATTTAAGGGATATGTTGTATAATTAAAATCATAATATGAAGAACAAATTTCATGATGCAAGGTTTATATGAGTAAAAATGAAAATAATGAAGGAGATACAGGACATACATAACGCAACTTTCATCCAAATTTTCAAAAGTAGTTACTTTTAGCAAATGGACCTGAGGGACAGAGTTTCACCTTTCACTTGATGTATTTTGTGATGTATTAATTTTTTTCTGTTTAATTCATTTCTCTAATTAAAAAATCATACATATTTATCATGCACATGTTCTGAAATACGTATATATAGTGGAATGGCTAAATCAAGCTAATTAACATATGTATTACTCCAATACCATTTTCTGTGGTGGAAAAATAAAATCTGCTACATTGTGTTAATTTTTTATTAATATATTGTTTTTTACTAAACTTGTTAGAAATAATATTTTAGGAAATATTTTCTTTTTGACATTAGCATCTCAGTAACGCTTTTTAAATATGCTGTTTTCAGGTATTTCTCTCTGTTGTGTTCTATCTTTCATGCTAATATAGAAGAAAATAACAAATTTATGTGTCTTACTTCATTTTCTGTTGCTATAACAGAACATATACATACTATGTATATGCATTATCTTGACTTAAAAACTACTTTTACAAATTTAAAGAAACGAAACATTTTGCCTTTGAAATTTTTTCATGTCAATATAACATCTTGTCTTTGTTTTGTGCTGCTATAACAATAGCTGAGACTGGGTAATAAACATAACAGAGATTTATTTCTTACAGTTCTAGAGGCTGGGATCCAATGTTGAACAGCCTACATCTGGCTAAGGCCTTCTTGCTATGTCATCTCAAGGTGGAACACAGGCAGGAGAGCACACAGGAAAGAGAATGGAGGGAGCCAAACCCAATTCTTTTATCAGGAACTCATTTCTGTGATAACTAACCCACTTCTATGACAATGGCATTAATCCACTCGTGAAGATAGAGCCCCCATGACCTAACTGGCTTTTAATGGCCCCACCTCTCAACACTGTCACACTGGGAATTAAGTTTACAACACGTAAATTGTGGGGGACACATTGAAACAATAAAATCACGATAAAAATAGTCATGCCTAATTAGACAAAAAATAATAGTTAATCATGGGTTTGAAAGTTAGCAAATGGAATAAAAACTAAGAGGACACTAGAGTTATCTATTTTCAAGAGTTCTATTTAAAAAGAGATAAAAGATGGCTATAAATTTTTCTTTTCAAACAATTTTTACTTATTTCTAGAATGCTTTAACCATATACATTTTGCCAATCCTCAATTATAGCAAGGTCTCTTTTTACTTCTGATTATTCAGTAATTCCTTAAAGAAAGCATAAAGTAATAAGGGGTCCTCTATTCGCTTAACTTTATCATTAATGCTCTTCTTGTCATCCTAAGTTTTTTCTATTTCCTATTTCTTTTTACTGCTATAAAGTAAATTGCACATATATCTTCTTCTTTTACTCTGTACATATAAAAATTTCCATTTTGCTTCATAAATTTAATAAAGTAATATCTATAATGTTTATGGTTAAGTAATGTTTATAGTTCCATTGAGTTAATTTAGTTTAACCTACTTACCCATGCATTTTTCAACCTTGCAATGGTTTATACTATATCAACTTGGTAACTAAACATTTTTCACATATTTACTTTCTCATCTCTCCCTGCTTTTATTTAGGCCCTACTCTTTTTTTTCTTTTTAGTTGTTAAGTCTCTTTATATTTTGCTTTCTATTATTACATAAGGAATACATGAATAAATAAATATATTAATCTTAAACCACTATGCCCCCAACAGAAATAATTATCAGTTTGGTGCATATACTTTTAAACTTAAAAAAAAAAAAAAATTTTTAATGCCCTATTGAAAAGGAAAGAATCAACAAAGTAAATAGAAACATACAGAATGAGAAACTACATATCCAAAAAAAGGGCTAATATCCAGAATGTACATAGAACTCAAATCAGCACGAAAAAAGCAAATAGCCCCATTAAAAAATGGACAAAAGACATGAACAGAGTCTTTTCAAAGAAAGATATACACATGGCCAAGAAACATATGAAAAAATGTTCAACAACACTAATCATCAGAGAAATGTAAATTAAAATCACAAATGAGGCCAGGGATGAGGGCTCACGCCTGTAGTCGTAGCACTTGGGGGAGGCCGAGGAGAATTGCTTGAGTTCAGGAGTTTGAGAACAGCCTAAGCAAGAGCAAGACCCGCTCTCTACTAAAAACAGAAGAACTAGCTGGGTGTTGTGGCGGGTACCTGTAGTCCCAGCACTCTGTATTCTTAGGCAGGAGGATCACTTGATCCCAAGTGTATGAGGATGATGTGAGCTATGATGCCACGGCACTCTATCCAGGGCAACAGAGTGAGTCTCTGTCTCAAAAAAAAAAAACACCAAACAAACAAACAAACAAACAAAAAAACCCCCACAATACGGTATCACTATCACCCCACCCCATTAGAATGGTCATTATTAAAAAATGAAAACATGTTGGTGTGGATGCAGTGAAAAAGGAACAGTTCTATACTGTTGCTGGGACTGTAAATTAGTAAAATCTCTATGGAAAACAGTATGGAGATTCCTCAAATAACTAAAAGTAGACCTACCATTCAATCTAGCAATCCACTATCAGATGTTATATCAAAAAGACATCAGAACCCAAATGTTTATCACAGCACAAATCACAATCACAAAGATATGGAATCAACCTAAGTGTCCTTTGATTCATGAGTAGGTAAAGAAAATGTGTTATTACACACACACACACGCACACGTACGTGTGCACATGCGCTATGAAATACAACTCAGTCATAAAAAGGAATGACATAATGTCATTTGTAGCAACTTAGATGGAACTGAGACCATTATCCTAAGTGAAGTAAATCAGGAATGGAAAAACGAACACCACATGCTCTCACTAGTAAGTGGGAGCTAAATAATGGGTATGCATGGTCATAAAAGGGTACAAAGCACACTGCAAACTAAGAAGGGAGTGGTTAGGAGGGTACTAAGGGATAATCACCTATCTATCATGTATTAAGTACACTGTTCTGGGGATGGGCACACTAAAAGCACTGACTTCAGCATTATACAATTCATCCACATAACAAGAACACAAGTGCCCTCTAATATTTTGAATAAAAATTAAAAAGTGCATTTACTTTCATGTATGTGCACACATAGGAATGTTCCATTTTATAACACCATTATGCAAATTACATTCCTTGTATTAAAACAGGCTCCTAATTAATATCTGCTTTTGTCCATATATATGTATGTTTCTTTGCTAAGCTTTATAATATTAATTTTCATATAAGATATGCTACTTAACATGAGAGTTTTACCAAAGAGTTCCCTTATTATTGGAAACATATAACATTGTATAACATACAAATATAAATAAGGAGGAATCTAAAACTAAAACTATAATGGAATTCAATAGTTTAACCAAAATTTCTCCCTGCATTTATAAAAATATTAAACAGAATGATTGAGAAATGAGTCTTTTTTTTCTTTGTAGTACATGTATATATTTTTAACAGCTTTATTGAAGTGTGATTTACATACTATAAAAGTCACTTGTTTAAAATCTATGGCTTTTTTTTAGTAAATTAATAAGGTTGTATACCATCACAAGCCAGTTTTAGAATATTTCCATCAACCCCAAAATATTCCTTGTAGCCATCTTAATGTATATGCCTCCTCTGGACATTTTATATAAATGGAAAGGATGAGGTTTTTCTGGTATATTTAAATATCAGAGTTAGCAGCCAAAAAAAATTATTTTTTGACAAAGATTTTGCTATTGAAATTCTTTCTGAAAGTGATTAATGTGCTTTGCTCATTTAGTATGAATATGACTGAGATCCTTTTCCTTTATTCCTTCTAACCCTTCTTTCCCTTCTTTTAGCTAATTTACACTCTATAGTATTTAGTAATCTTTACACTCAATCTCTCAGTACAGGAAGAAATTTCTCAGCACATGGAAGGTGCAAGGAACATACTTTTTTATTTCAACTGTATTACATATCCTGATAGTTTAATAGGAAAACAAAACACTCCCCCCACAGAAATCTAACACATGAATATACCATACATATCCTTGACATATTTTCTTTTCTCCTCAAGGTGGAATATATTTTTATATATTTTTATAAATATTGATGAGGAATCCATTTAACACAAGTCTTCTAAAATTTGGAATGTTATCTCCGAGTTGAACTCTATTTTCAAATGAATTCCATCTCCCCCCAAATTCTGGTATCACTATTGCCTCTTCTTTCCCTCATAGTTTACATTCAATTCTTTGGCAAATCCTGTTCTACCATCACAAGTATATGAACACTAACACCTCTACCACAGTGGACCCAGACACCATCATTTTTTGCCTAGAACATCATCTTCTAACTTCAAACCCTAACTGCAATGTTCCACAGCAGCCAGATTAAAACAAAACATCAGTCAACGCCTCAAGAGCGTTCCATTTTACTTAGATCAAAAGCCAAAGTCTTTAGTGGTTACTCTGGGAATTATAACCAAGATCTTAAAATTTGTAACAACCTCTTTTAACCTATAACAACCTAAGTAACCATTAAGAAAAGAACTAAAACAAGATTTCTAGCAGAGGTGTCCAACCTGTAGCCCATGGCAGCATGCACATTATGTGAGGACTTCTGACTTCTTTGTGTATCTACGGGAGTTGATATCACAAAAAATTATGCAGGGACCTTTTTATTGTTGTTGTTGTTAGTGTCTGTGTAATGTGTGGCCCAAGACCACTAAACTCCTTTTTTTTATTTTTTTTTTTGAGACAGTCTCAAGTTATCACCCTGGGTAGAGTGCTGTGGCGTCATAGCTCACAGCAACCTCCAACTCTTGGGCGCTAGCAATCCTCTTGCCTCAGTTTTTTGTATTTTTAGTAGAGAGGGGGTGGTCTCACTTTTTGCTCAGGCTGGTCTCGAACCCATGAGCTCAAGCAATCCACCCACCTTGGCATCCCAGAGTACTAGGATTACAGGCGTGAGCCATTACATCCAGCCTGCAACTATTTGTTTGATGTGCAGCAGAGAAGAAAAAAAGTTAGACACTCCTGAAGGGAATCAAAACGGTATGCTACAAAAAGTCACTAAATTTAAAAACAGGCAGTAATGGAGAAATTGAAGAATAAAAACATGTAAAGCACATACAATAAATAGCATTTAAGGTACTACCAAGAAAGTGGCAACTACAGCGGGAAAAACATTTCCAAATCATGTATCTGGTAAGGAGTTAAAATGTAGAACAAGAGGTGTGACAATTGAGTTCATGAACTCATCCTAGAAAAAGTGCTACATACCTCATTGCTGAATTACTAAGGTCACCTTCGAAATACTCCTCTCGGGAAGCTATGCACCAAAGCCACTGCCTAGTCCATCCTTGGAAGCAATTTCATTACTCTTTTTCTGGAATGGACATCCAAGTTGTCATTATATGAGGTTTGACAAGTTAGCAAACTCATCCTATAGAAAGTGTTATATACCACTACGGTCGCTTTTGAAACACTACAGTCATAAGATGGCCAAGAAGAAGCTGGGCACAGTGGCTCATGCCTATAATCCTAGCACTCTTGGAGTCCAAGGCAGGTGGATTGCTTAAGCTTAAGGAGCTTGAGGCCAGCCTGACCAAGAATGAGACCCTGTCTCTAAAAATAGTTGAGCGTTATGGTGGGCGCCTGTAGTCCCAGTTACACAGGAGGCTGAGGCAAGAGAATCTCTTGAGCCCAGGTTTCTTTCAGATTTTCATATTTCTGAGGGTAGAGTTTCTTGTATTATTCATTATGGATTTTTTTAATTTCTGAGGGGTCTGTTGTTATTTCATCATTACCATTTCTGATTGATGAAATTAGAGATTTTACTTTTATTCCTGGTTAGGTTGGCCAAAAGTTTATCTATTTTATTAAACTTTTCAAAAAACCCAACTTTTGGATTTATTGATCTGTTGTATAATTCTTTTCTTTTCAATTTCATTTAATTCTGCTCTGATTTTGGTTATTTCTTTTCTTCTGCTGGGTTTGGGGTTGGAGTGTTCTTCCTTCGCCAGTTGCTTGAGATGTCCCATTAAGTTATTAACTTCCTCTCTTTTTGTTTTCTTGAAGAAGGCTTGCAGTGCTATAAATTTCCCTCTTAGGACTGCCTTTGCAGTATCCCAAAGGTTCTGATAACTTGTGTCTTGATTGTTGTTTTGTTCCAAAAATTTGGTGATTTCCTTCTTAATCTCGTCTATAACCCATCTATCCTTCAGCATAAGGTTGTTTAACTTCCATGTTTTTGTATCGGTATGCAGGTTCCTCTTCTTATTGAGTTCAACTTTTATTCCATGATGGTCTGAGAAGATGCAAAGAATAATTTCTATGTTTTAAAATTTGCTGGCCTAGGATGTGGTCAATTTTGGAGTATGTTCCGTGGGCTGATGAGAAGAATGTGTATTCAGTTTTGTTGGGATGAAATGTTCTGTAGATGTTTGTTAAGTACAGATGTTGAATGGTTAAGTTTAAATCTAAAATTTCTTTGCTTAGCTTCTTTTTGGAGGATCTATCCAGCACTGCTAAAGGGGTGTTGAAATCTCCAACTACTATGGAACCGGAGGAAATCGAGTTGCTCATGTCTGTTAGAGTTTCTCTTATAAATTGAGGTGCGTTGCTGTTGGGTGCATAAATATTAATAATTGAGATCTCATCATATTGAGTATTACCTTTAGCAAATATGAAGTGTCCATCCTTATCCTTAAATTATTTTGGTTGGTTTAAAGCCTATTGCGTCTGTGAACAGGATTGCAACGCCTGCTTTTTTCTGCTTTCCATTTGCCTGGAATATAGATGACCATCCCTTCACCTTGAGTCTATATTTATCTTTTAATGTAAGATGCAATTCTTGGATGCAGCAGATATCTGGCTTTAGTTTTTGTATCCAGTCAGCCAACCTGTGCCTCTTTAGAGGACAATTTAAACCATTCACATTAATTGAGAATATTGATAAGCCTTTCGAGAGCCCGGTGGACATTTTTCATCCTTTTGCGAATGTGGAGGTTGAAATTTGATCAAAATTTTCTGGGTGGGTTTACTTTTGTGGTGGAGGATTACGCTGGTCTTTATAGAGGATAGGTCTGAGAATATCCTGGAGAGCTGGTTTAGTTATGCCAAATTTCTTCAACATGTGAATGTCATTGAAGTATTTAATTTCTCCGTCATAAATGTAACTCAGTTTAGCTGGGTTACAGGATCCTGGGTTGAAAGTTATTTTGTTTTAGGAGATTAAAAGTCATTGACTATCCTCTTCTAGCCTGAAAGGTTTCAGCAGAGAGATCTGCAGTTATTCTAATATTCCTGCTTAAGCTCTCCCCAAGGCAGTTCAACTGAGTGTCAAGTCCAAAAACACCGAAACAGTGAACAGCTAAGGCCTTTCCAGTTTGCAGTCTCACTGCTGCTTGTACTTACGGCTGCCGACGGGATTAGGTCGACCGAACACACACAACCACTTGTCAGTTTTCCACTGTTTTTGTTCTCCTCTTGGGGTCCAGAAGTCCCTTGCTGACTCCCTGTATCCTCAAAGGGATGATCATAGGCAGATCCCACCAGCTAGAGATGCCTGGAGTCTTATCTCCCCAGACTCACCATGCCCAGTTGCAGGGAAGCTGTTACTCGGCTGCCATCTTGCTCCACACACACACACACACACGCCCCCCCCCCCACACCTCCCCACTGTGCCCTCTTTCTTGAAAGACAGTTTCACTTTGTATAGAATCTTAGAATTTAGGGTTATTTTTCCTCAGTTCCCTGAAGACAATATACTCTTTCCTTCATTGTTACTATGGAAAAGTCTTTTATATATCTGCCATTCTTTCACTTGGAGATGATCAGTCTTTGTCTTTTGCTGCTTTAATAAATTTCTCTCTCTCTTCTGCATTTTTATTATTTATTTTATTTATTATTATTATTATTATTTTATTCTTTATTTTATTGAGACGCTGCCCTAGGTAGGGTGCAGTGGTGTCATCATAGCTAACTGCAACTTCCAACTCCTGAGTTCAAGGGATTCTCCTGCCTCAGCCTCTCAAGTAGCTGGGGCTATATAATTAATAAGTGTTTTGTCAAAATATACTTTGTGAGCATACTCTTGCTAACTAATGTAAGTATCCATTGATAATTCTTATCTGTGATATCTAGCTAGTGGTGATTTTCTATCTCCATCATTCCTTCTACATTTTTTTTTTTTTTTTTTTTTGAGACAGTGTCTCACTATGTTACCTTCAGTAGAGTGCTGTAGCATCACAGCTCACAGCAACTCCAACCCTTGGGCTTAAGCGATTCTCTTGCCTCAGCCTCCCCAGTAGCTGGGATTACAGGCACCTGCCACAACGCCCGTCTATTTTTTGGTTGTAGTTGTCATTGTTGTTTGGCAGGCCAAGGCTAGATCTGAACCCGCCAGCTTCAGTGTATGTGGCTGGTGCTCTAGCCACTGAGCTACAGGCACCAAGCCACTGGCCACTTTCTTGAGGGTCATTTTCCTAAAAGTTTGAGTCAAATATGGGAGCACATTATACACAAGAGTGCAATTTAACCAGCAAAATATGGTAAATTAATTTCCCACTTGACAGCCATATATTCATACAACTTGAAATAGTTTTTACACTCTAAAACTAAAGAAGAATTTAAAAATAATTTAGTGTTAAATTTCCAAAAAACCCATCATATATAATATCATCATTTATTAATAAAGGCATATTATTTGAATAGTTTTTTATTATATCAATGAAGTGAAAAATTTTCCAAAATTTTCACTCAGCCATTTGTTACCTAGATTCATCAGTATCTTTTCCTCTCCACATGTTATTACTTTTTCAAAGCAAAAGAATAAACAAGTAAAAGAATCTACATGGAGCTCAAGAAAAGTATATTACCAGAAAAACTAAGATAAGGTATTAGCTACCATTTATTAAGTATATTTTAAATATAATAAAATTGAAACTCAGAGCCACTTTATTTAAGGACTGCTTACCTCATAGATGAGAAACCAATCGAGTTTAGAGAGCTCATGTCACTTATCTAAGATCATACCAGGAGCTTATGCAACCCAACTCTGAGCTCTTTAGCCACAATACTTTAAAGTGAACAATTTCCCACATTCTCTAACTTCAGGATGCATCTTAAAATTGTTGGCATATTAAAATCACTGTTGTGGCAATACTAAGTGACAATAATAAGGCAGCTGTCATTCCCTGCGCATACACAAAACTTTGTGTAATTCAAGTTAGAAGAAAATCCTAGAGACAATAGTGGAATACTCTTTCAACTCCTACAAACCAAACAATTGTGAAGAAAGGGTGGGGGTGGGGGAAACATATTTAGCAACAATTCCAAATGGGTATCAAAGGTCGATTAACTTGACATAATTGGAAGGCTAGCTTAAGAATTTAGCACCAATGGTTCCTGATTCTTTTTGAAACTATTACACAGAGAAAGGCTCCATGTAGAAAAACTGAACATCAATTATTGAGTTAAAAAGCGATTTAAAAGCAGTGGACTCTGAATGTAAAGAACATCAGCATATTTAACCAGTTTATTTCACATATACATATTTTCATTTTCCAGTATATACAAAAGAAACAATACTATATATATTATTAATTCTAATAGTTTCTTTGATCAATATAAAAAAATTTTTTTTTCTGAGACAAGAGTCTCACTCTGCTGCCCTGGATAGAGTACAAAGGCATCATCATAGCTCACAGCAACCTCAAACTCTTAGGATTAAGTAATCCTCTCACCTCAACCTCTCAGGTAGCTGGAACTACAGGCATGTACCACCACACCACCTAGTTTTTCTACTTTTAGTACAGATGGAGTCTTACTCTTGCTCAGGCTAGTCTCCAACTCCTAAGCTCAAGGAATCTACCCACCTCAGCCTCTCAGAGTGCTAGGATTATATGTGCAAGTCACAGCACCCAGCCTATATAAAAATCATTGGAACTGCAAACTAATATAACATTTTTGGAAGGAAGTATGGAGAATCCTCAAAGAACTCTAAATTAGACCTCGCAATCTCATTACTAGGAATCTACCCAGAAGAAAAAAATCATTTTATCATAAGGACATTTGCACTAGACTGTTTATTACAGCTCAATTTACAATTGCCAAAATGTGGAAACAACTTAAATGCCCACCAACCCAGGAATGGATTAACAAGCTGTGGTGTATGTATACTATGGAATACTATTTAGCCACGAAAAAGATGGAGACCTTACATCTTCTGTATTAACCTGGATAGAGTGAGAACACATTCTTCTTAGTAAAGCATCACAAGAATGAAGAAGAATCCAATATACTCAGTTCTACTATGAAGCCAGCACACGATCTAATACATACCTTCCTAAGAGAAAAACTCAAATCAATTCAAGTTGCAGGGGCAGGGGAACAAGGAAGTGGGGAGCAAGGAGGAGAGAGGGAGATGGAGGGTTATGGTGCATGGCACACCTCTTAGGGGTAGGACACAATTATGAGGAGGACTTTACCTAACAAATGCAATCAGTGTAACCTCACTTTTTGTGCCCTCAATGAACCTGAAACAAGAATAAATAAATAAATAGACTGGGCACCCATAGCTCAGTGGTTAGGGTGTTGGCCACATCCACCAACGCTGGTGGGTTTGAACCTGGCCTGAGCCTATTAAAGCATCAACAACAAAAATAGCCAGGCACTGTGGCGGACGCCTGTATTCCCAGCTACTAGGGAGACTGAAGCAAGAGAATGGCTTAAGGTCAAGAGTTTGAAGTCACTGTGAGCTATGACACCACAGCACTTTACCCAGGGTGACAAAGTGAGACTCTACCTCAATAAAATAAGAAAGAAAGAAATATCCTTAATGGTAAAAACTTTGGCAGCATGTTTTCCTTTTAAGTAGCATATAAAATAATGGTACAATGTGCTATAAGAGCAGAAATAGTGTTCACTAAATAATTGTAAGATACTTTATTATTGAGCTTCAGATATGATATCAAGAAATCACGTTCTCTTCCCCAAATCTCATCTTCATACCAGGAGCTTATGCAATATGTAGGATAAAAATGTAATTCGTATCACACTAACTCATATTGCACTTTCCCAATTTTTTCAGATTCATAAAGTAAAATGTTTATCAGCCAAGTTTCTAATTTACTCAGTTCCTCATTTTCTTTACATCTTCTCTTTCTTTCTTTCCTTTTTTTTTTTTTTTGTATATTTTTGATACAAGAGTCTCACTCTGCCGCCACTAGTAGAGTACTGTGGTGTCATAGGTCACAGCAACCTCAAATTCTTGGGCTTAAGCAATTCTCTTGCCTCAGACTTCCAAGTAGCTGGGACTACAACATCCAGCTTAGTTTTTCTTTTTTTAGTAGAGACTGGGCCTCGCTGCTCTTGTTCAGGCTGGTCTGGAACTCCTGAACTCAAACAATCCACCTGTCTTGGCCTCCCAAAGTACTAGGATTACAGGTATGGGCTACCTTACCAGGCTTGATTTTCTTTACATCTTAACCTATACATAATTCATAAGGCTGAAAGCAACAACTAAAAATATTTTGGTCATGTAAGTTACTTTCCTAAATTATCAACATTACCATGAAGATTTTGGACAATTTCATTTATTTCTATTAGCATTTCTCACTATTCAGCATGTTTGTCTTTCTAAGTTTTCTTGACTGGGAAAATTTATTACAAACACTAAGTTTAAAATATAATTCAAAGTTATATTAATATAATTTTATACTATCAAATAAAAGTGGAACAAATACCATGAATTAGATAAATTCTTTTTGTAACTTACAAATTTTATCATTCTGAAAGATAAATGATAATAATTTATAATAAATTAACACTCCCATTTTCCTCTTTGTTGTTTAAGTCTATAGAAAAAAACCCAAATCCACTTTTCTTAATAGATATTAAAACAAAAATTTTTTTGAAAGGGAAAAATGTAAAAATATCAGAAAGCAAATAGAAGCAGGAAATCCTTAGTTATAAAGATAGACTAATAAACATTTTTAAATAAAGGATCTGAAATTTATCAAGAGGGAAGAAAGTACTTGCAATCCTATTCAAATATTTGTTCCTGTCCTTCCATAATGAATGTTTTCTTTTGTAGATCTTGACAAACTCTCTCCCATGTCAGTATCTCTATCTAAAGTTGACAGATCAAAGATTTATTTTCAAACATGACCACCACAATGGAATACAGAGTTTATCTGCTTTCTGCTATGGCTACACCCACAAAATATTTCTGAAATTATCTTTTCAGGAATTGTTAGTGTGGTCACAGAATATAGAAAGGAAAGGCAAAATTACCAGCCAAAGACTTTGGAACCTTATCCTAAATACTTTTAGAGATTTTTTTTTTTTTCTCTAATTGTACTATAATTTTTTAAAATATATTTCTAATCCCTCACATACGTTTTGTGCCATTTTAATGTTTTAAAATTTAAAATATAGCTTTGAAACTTTTTGAGGTTGACACAAAAAAAACAGAACCGGAAGACCTAAATACCATAAATTCCATAAAAAGTCTTTGCTTCAAAAGAATAGCGAGAAAAAAATAAAATAAAATAAAATAAAAACAAAAGAACAGAGAGCTGAAAGGCCCTTCAAAATAGGACACATTTTTCAAATCGTCTTCCAACTCTGTTTACAGCTTCATAGACCATATATAGTTAACTAAAGTGAAGTAATATTAAATAAAACTGCCAACTTATAGAATAAGCCTTAAGGAAGTAATAATCCCAGAAATGAAATTAGTAAATACAAGTTATATGCACGTTATCTAAGTAACAGGGCTACCTGTTATTGGATGTATATTCTGGTTTATTAGCTCTTGTAAAAATCTAAATTCCCATAACCAAAGAAGAAATCTTGTTGCTTCCAATATTTGAACCGTCATAATTAAAGAAGTAGTCTTTCCTATGTGACTCCCTAAGGCAAATGTGGCACCAATGAATGAAACTGACAGGTATCAGGTTATGATTTAATAATTAGCCTTGACAATGAAAATGGCTGTCTAGGAAGAAGGTGACTATATTTCTGTCACCAGAGAAAACCAACCCAGAGCTAGATGGACTATTCAATATTAAGATTCTTTCATTCTTATAGTTGTCCTAACAATGGGATAAAATATTTTCTAGCCCTTGGTAGAACCCATCTTCTCTTCTACAACAGATGAAAAAGACATGATAGAATTTTGCTGAAATGGCTCTAAATCTATATACTGAAAGATGTGGATTAATCATGCTATTGTACCTAAGGTTATTTATATCGGGTAAGAGAACTGTATTTCAAAACAAACGTAAGACAAACTTGAATATAATATACTGTGGCATGGTTAACACAATTATTTTCACTAATTACTTACTAAGGTCATATTGTTTTGTGCTCACAACTTTTTAAAAAGTGTTAGAAAAGATTGTGGAGATGAAAGTTTCTCTAGCTTGACATATGATTTTCAAGAATAGTAACCCATCAACCAGATAGTACCTAATAAACAAATAAGCGCAACCTTAGTATTTAAAATGAAAATTAAATTAAGATGGAAATTTTCATCCTCAAGAACATAAAAAATACAAAAGTCTGACTAGAATATCAAATACTGCTCAGGGAGCTGGGAGTATAAATTAGTATAGCCACTTTGGAAAGTAATTTGGCTGTGTCTAAAAAGAATCAAAATATTATATAGCCTATGAAGCAGGTAATCTACTTGTGGGCATATAACCCAGAGCAGATGAAGATACATAGTGCAAAGTATATTTTGTATCACTACATAAACTTTTTGGCTCAGACTGACAATAGAAAATACACTTTATACCACAACTCAAACAGAATTATATATATCATGAAAAAACAAGTACCTTTTTATTCTGACACTTTCTATGGCACTCTATTTAATTTTTTAAATGCAGATTCTAACCTACTGAATTGATTTCACTACCTGCTGTTTAGAAAACACTGAGCTAAAAAACAGTAATGATATATACAAGACAACATCTATAGGCTGGGCGTGGTAGCTCACGCCTGTAATCCTAGCACTCTGGGAGGCTGAGGCGGGTGGATTGCTTGAGCTCAGGAGCTGGAGTTGGAGACCAGCATGACGAAGCGAGGACCCTATTTCTACTAAAAATAGAAAAACTAGTAAGGCATTATAGCAGGTCCCTACAGTCCAGCTATATGGGAGGCTGAGGCAAAAGGATCACTTGAACCCAAGAGATTGAGGTTGCTCTGAGGTATGATGATGCCACAGCACTCTACCCAGGGCAACAGAATAAGAATCAAAAAAAAAAGAAAAGAAAAAGAAAAGAAAAAGACAACATCTATAAGGCTGTTTACTGTGGAATTGTTTAAAATAGAGAACAACCTGGATATGTGGTAAACATCTGTTAGTAGGTAGATAACAAAAAGATGTAAAATACAATGAAACACTATGAAGCAGTTACTAGTTTAAATTAGATCTCTCTATATACACATACATCTCTGCATTTAATACATACACATCTTAAAAATATACTATAGGGTGAAAAATACAAGAAACACAAGATCAATATTTCTAGGATAATAATACCATTTATATAGATGTCCAGCAATACCATACCATACACACATACACACACACATACATACATACATATAGTATTCCTATCGTCAAGATTGGTTATAGAGGACTGTTATAATGTAATGTTTTAATTTTTAAAGAATCATTTAAATATCATTTGAAAAAAATCTCTTAAAAGCATTGCATACAGCAGGTTTTGAGTATAAATTGGTAAAATAGGAGTAGAGGGTAAGAAGAAAGAGGTACAGATGAGTAGCCCCAAGTAAATACATCCAAAGGCTCGAATCAATGAATAAGAGAGAAAAAAGAACTTGGACATAAGACAGAGACAAAAACCACAAAGACTAAGGAAAAATTAGAGAGGGATGTAGCAACAGCTGGGGAAGAAAGCATGAAGTGGCTGAAAAGGCAGGAAGAAAAGTCCTAACTAGTAAACTAATCCATTTCTCATCGGTGGTTCAACTGTATAAATAAAAGGGTGGCAGCTTAGGGGGAAAGTACTTAGCAACTCTGTTTACACAGACAACAGAAAGTGCCACTAGAGTGGCAAACTGAACTGTGCAAGGCCAATTAACCCTTTCACCTTAGTGTTTTATACTAGCTATCTTACTTACCGTGCCTCTGTTAGATCTATACTGATATGTGTTAGGACCAAATGCAATTATAAATCATTGTTATGTGTATTGATGAATTCTGCAAATTCCATGAAGCACATCCATTTTATTTAGTGTTCTGAATACTTACTTTGCTACTCTCATCTGGTTTTAATTAAGAAAAACACTTTCAATGGAAGAGAGGTTATGCAGAAACTCAAACTACACGTGTCCTTTATTAAATTATGAATTGATTACTATTCAACTTTTTTGGCCCAAAGGTTTTTTAAAAATTTAGATTCACTTCAAATTTCTTCTAGATAAATTAGGGGAAAGTTAGGAAAAGAATAACATTTAGATGGGCAAAAATGTAATAGAGAAAATCTGAAAATGCACAGCAGAGGTCTATAAATCAGCTGCTGCCCGAGCAGTTGTATCTATAATCACAATTTATTACTTGTAAGAGAAACTTTAAATCTTGAAGGGCCAAATATAAGAGTTTTTTTTTAAAGACAGTACTAAGTTTACTGCTGAAAACTGTGTATTCAATTTCCTCATTCTAAAATACCATCATTTTCTCTTTAAACTATATTTGAGAGCAAAGATCATATCTTCTACAAATTCTATAAAACCTAGAAAAGCGTCATACACCAACCAGACATGCAAAAATCTGGTAATGATCATGTTGTGAAATGTTGGCATATATGAAAGGCCTTGCTTCTATGAGGGAGGACCAATAATAAAAGTATGTAATTGTTAAATGTTAAGCTATGGCAATCCACATAAACGTTTATTCATTAATCGTCACACTCTTTCCTACTATCCAGAGGTCCTGCAAGTATCAACATCATTCTACTATCAGCTAAATTCCACATCAAATCTCTTCCTAGCCATATTATTTATCAATGAATCTTAATAGTAATAATTTTGAAAATGCTAGTCAAATAATAGGCAACTAATAATTCTGAGGAGGAGTTCAAAGGAATACTCGCACACTGTCGTTCTTAACCCTGCAAAGATCAATAGTCTGAAAACTAACACTTGGATTTTAGCAGCAAGGGATGTTTTCCCTGTTTTGGGTGTTCTCAGTTCTTCCCAGTGAGTAATAAAAGGCAAAAAAGCTGGAGAACTGTGCTTTCCTCATTCTACAGAGGCTGTTTAATGATTTTTATGGTCATATTAAAGTCAGTGGAGGAAGACCCAAGCATTGCAGCTTCTGCCTTTCACTAAGATTTTTCTTGAATGCAGGCCACCCACTAGGATTCCCCCATTTCTTTTTCTCCCATAACAACACCAGCAGAAACACTGCAAAAGTAACCAATCAATGCGAGCAGCATCAGCAAAGGGGTAATGGGGCCAATGTTAAGTAATGGAAGAAAGGAGCAGTGAGAACCTCTCCTACATGAGCCAGAACATGCTGAGATAAAGTAGAGAACTCAGTGGACACTCACACTGCTGCCCTCCTACTCCCCTGGCAAATTCTCACAAACACAAAAGCAGAATACTAGTACTGAGTACTTAAATGCCACACAAATCAGGACTTAATTTTAAAGAACTACCAAACTTAAAAAATGAAAAGAAAAACAAAATGATAGACTGATCACCCAAGTAAACATATTATTTACCTAAAATCTACAATTTTGATAGTTTAATTGATTTATACAAAGCTGAGGTTTCTTCAAGAATTCACTTCCTGTTTTATAGATATCCACATAAACTAAAATATGCAACAAAATAAACATTCTAAAGGAGAAATAACTTCCAAAGTACTACACATAATTATTAAATAACCCCAAGCAAAGACTTGTGTGGCTTAAAGAAGTACAGATAATTCTTCCCATTTCTCTTCGGAATACTCTAATTTCCTAAAGCCAATTTTGAACTTGAGTTTAGAATTGATTTCCAGTGCAGTTAACCAAAATACACATACATACTTGGGAGCCAACAGTCAATTACTATGATTTTTTTCACATTAAAAACAAAAATCTCCTAATGTATCTAATACATATGTAAAAGTCAGGAGGCTTATATTGTAGTGTGGCCCTACGTATGATCATTGTATTAATACCATTCTAACTCTCCACTTCTCCTGGATAATGAGTGCTCACAACTGGTCTTCTATAAACAAAGGAATTTCTTTTCGAAGTGTTAAGGGGTAAAAAAAATCTATGCCCAAGATATTGTTCTACATTCTGTACATCAAACCAACACTTAAATATTTAACTGCAAAAACATATTTTTTAATTTAAACGAGGATGTCTACTTTCTAAATAGGAACATTTAACCTATTTTGTAATTTAGATAAACTTCAATAGTTCTCTTCTTAAAGATCTTTGATTCTTTAAAAGTTCTTCCATCTTTCCCTTTCCTTATCAAATATACATGCACATAGATTTTTCTTAATTAACTTTTTAAATAGGTACTGTAATATTCTAAAACTAATATAAAAGTACAATGGCCACGAGTCACACAGAAGCCTATCTTCATCAAGAGGGAACAGAGAAAGAGAGAGAAACAAAACCTCTAAACTCTGTAAGAATTTCCATTATTTCTAGGAGGGAGACTTTGTAGTACTGATACACTGATAAAGTAATTTATAGCATTCAGAAAGCTCCTCCTTTCAGTAAAGTGAGAAAGTCAATTAGCAAGTGAAAAGATTAGCTCAGAACCTAGTGAGACAGGGATCTCCCAATTTCTTAAGCTTGATCTGTTTTTAGTAAACCCAAAAGATGCTAGGGAACAGAAAAAGCAGGCCTCGTATTTACAGACAGCGGTCCATCAATTCATTATGTTTTGTCTTGCAATGCTACCAAATTATTTCTTATCTGTAAAGGGCAGGAATCATATACTACTTTCACAGATTACATAAAATCTGAGACAGTGCTGGGAACTAACAGAATAAGTGAAGAAATAGAATGAAGCACAGGAAAAAGAAGGGGAAAAAAAAGAATTTAAAAGACTGTGGAAACCTATACAAAACTACTACCCATAAGAGCCTCTCTAAGACCCAGGGATCCAAAAGCTAAAAATAGTTCCAAAAAACTGTACCAAGAAACCATTTATTCAAAGACTCTGTAAATTCAACAAGTGATATGCTTATAATACAATGTTATCAGAAACATCTAAAGCTATAAAAATACATATACAGGAGATATCAGTTTTGGCTAAACACTGTTGCAAACGTGCACGCATACTAGCCATCAGTTACTCAGCTCACTGCAAGCTAATGACCACTCTGACATGCATTTAACTTGAATTATTTTATATGTGATTACTAAAGAGTGGAAAGATATTCTTATAATGCAGAAGCTGTAAGTTCAATTTGGTATTTTCCCTTAACACACTCATTTCTTTTAATGA
Organism: Loris lydekkerianus; assembly: GCA_963574355.1. Taxonomy (NCBI): domain Eukaryota; kingdom Metazoa; phylum Chordata; class Mammalia; order Primates; family Lorisidae; genus Loris; species Loris lydekkerianus. The sequence continues at coordinate 25,929 of CAUYPK010128780.1, forward strand.
TCAGACAAGCTTTCTTACAATTTAAGACAAAACTTTAGCAATATATTACCTTAAAAAAAAAAAGAAAACACCAGCGAAGTCCATAGAAATGCCTTCCATTAATATAAGTAGAAACTGATTCAGTGGCTTCAAAAACTTCTATGGTTTCCACTATGTCAAACTATCTGATAAATTTGTGAGTGCAGATGAAGAAGTTACAAAACCATTTATCCATTTTCAAACTTATGGATTAATGAGGATCTACTTTGAATCATATTTCACATTCTTATTTAAATGATCACAAGTATCTCAAGTAAGGAACCATGAATATAAGGGTATGAAGGATTTTAAGACATGCCTATGATGCTAGATGAAAATGCTGGTAAAGGTTTAATTAATTTTCTAAAGTAGTGTTGTTTTCGTTAGTTCCACAGATTTGGGGGGCTCTACCCCAATCCTATTTTTCCTGTAAGTCCTATTATTTTTAGAGTGTAATTTTGCATATTCTGAAGCCATACATGGTGTTACAGTGGAAATACCTGGACTTAGATCTGGTCTACCTGCGTAAAGTTGAAAATAAGAGAAAATAAATTAAAGACAGAATATCAGTAAAGGAGATATCCTTATTTGCATTTTCTTTTTTGTACCATTGCTTTGTCTTGGGCTAGTCAGGCTAGGGTTGTAATGGATAAAGAGACTATCAAAGTTTGGTACAGGACCTTCACTGTTTTTGATAAAAATAAAATCTTTTTGCTTCTATGACTTTTGCATTTTCCTTATTATGAACCTTGTTCAGAGTTTATTTTTGACTAGTTTTCCAGTTTATCTTTCCAGAATCAAAGCAAAAGAGTTGTGGGTTTAGAAAGTCCTCATGCCAAACTTCACACTAGGTGAGAAATCCCTTCCATACCATTAACTACAAACACCTATTGACAACAGTGCTAAAAATGTGCTATTTAGATATTGAACAATCTATATACACACATATATTTCCTAGTTCTGTCCACGGAGAAATACTAGATGCACTAACACTTCAGAAACAACAAGCACACTTAGTGCCCATATTCTGGTTTTTAAACACCATTCTCCAACAAAACCAAAAAGAGATCCCTGGAGAAAAGACTGATTCCAGGGCTGGGGCAGTAGAAATACAAGACAAGTCCAGATCATCTTCTGGTGCCCCAAAATAAGAAAATGCTCTGAAAAATAATATGGATAAATCAAAGGACACAAGAGGCAAGGTGAGAACGTTCCCAATGGCTAAGTGTAGTAACTGTGAACAACAAAATAATAGCAATGGAGTATAACTCAAAGAATAAAGTAAATATTCACGAGTCTATACTAATAAAATAAATAAATGACTAAATCATGAGAGGGGATAGCTCTTTCTTACAGTCAAATTCCAATCAATAAATAAAGAATAATGGAAACAAAAATAACTATTTGGGGCTCAGTGCACATAGCTCAGTGGTTAGGGCGCCGGCCACATGCACCAGGGCTGGTGGGTTTGAACCTGGCCAGGGCCTGCTAAACAACAATGACAACAGTAACAAAAAAATAGCTGGGTATTGTGGCAGGCACCTGTTGTCCCAGCTACTTGGGAAGCTGAGGCGAGAGAATCACTTAAGTCTAAGAGTTTGAGGTTGCTCTGAGTTGTGACGCCACAGCACTCTACCAAGGGTGACAAAGTGAGACTCTGTCTCAAAAAATAAAAATAAAAATAAAAATAATAACCATTTGGCAAATGCCAGGGTAATAATAGTTACAGGCAAGAATCAACAAAGGCTGCTAAAATTACTAGGCAAATGTGTCATGAGATACAAGATATTTACATAGTCTAAAAGTACTTTCCCACAAGGAAAATAACAAAGAGAAAATAGTAAATTATACAGGTGAGAAACCTGGCAGACCAAGAGGGCACATCACTTCCACGGTATTCATGACCAAACATGTATAACCTGAGTTTAAAACATTAGACAAACCCATATTGTAGGATACTTTAAAACACAACTGTCCAAAACTCTTCAAAAGTGTCAAGATCAAGAAAGACAAAGACTGAGGAACTATCCCAGAGTAGAGGATAATAATGAGATAAGACAACTAAATGCATGATTCTGGGCCATGTTACTGGAAAAGCTGGAAAATACTGAATAAGATCTGCAGACAAGTTAATAGTACAACAATGTTAATTTTCTGGTTTTGATCAATTTACAAAGGTTACGTAAGACACATGGGAAAGCCAGGTGGGAAGTATACAAGAAAGCTTTGTACTATTTTTGACGCTTTTTGTTGTCTGAAATTATTTCAAAATGAAAAATTATAAATAAAAATAGTTTAAAATATGTTTCTTAAGTCTAATATTTAAAGTTAGTGATTATAGCCTTGGCCTTTCCTTTTCACACTAAATATGTTCTTCTTTAGATAAGGTTCCCAGAACCCCTACTATATTTGTAACTCCCCTTAAAAAAAAAAAAAAAGAAAAGAAACATCAGTTATAGCATGTTTAAGGTATGTTACCAGGAGTGTTTATAACATATTGATACAAATTGCATTAAATTTCCCATTTTCAGTGATCAAGTCACTAAATGTTTAATGCATAAAATTCAACTCAAATTTTGGTCTGATTCAACGTGTTTTGGCATGTGATCAACCAAAACTTGAGTGTTTATCTTTACTGAGGTCAAACCAGATCTTCCCATTTTATACTGATATTTGTGCAAATGATTTTCGTAAGCAAAACGCAGAATTACATTTTCCCCTGGTTATTTCCATCCTTTCAATTTCAACTCATGTTTACACTGTGGTATGGGGACCAGTTGTTCTGAATCACAATTTATCATTTATTCACTTGCCATGTATTGACTACATACCATTTACAGAATACTATAAATTAAAAGTCTACAAAAAATTTGCCCGCGAGTTGATAGTGGTCGTATCTGATAGGAAGAGCAGGAAATAAGAAAGATCTTACTAATGGGATGGAATCTGGGCTGGGCCCTTAAGAATAGGTAGCATTTAGCTATTAAGAAATAATACAGAGTAATGGTTGGGATCTTTCAACCTACCAGAGAAGCTCCACCAATTATTAGTTTTGTGAGACTGGGCAAGTCTCTGAAATTCAATTTTTTATTTATAAAGTGGGGAAAAAATAACTAGGTAGGGCTATTTTAAAGATTATATAAGATAACAAATATTCAAAAAGCAAATTGCGCTGGGAAAACTGGGTATCTGCCTACAAAAGAATAAAGTTGGGTCTCCTTACCTTTGACAAAGACTATCCCCTTGACCAAACGTTAGTCAAACTCCTCTAAACCATCTTCTCAACTAGGCCTCAACCTGTGGAGTTCTATCTTTTTTGCGTCACTCAATTTTTAGCAAGAATCCTGTTAAATAGAGTTAAGCCAGAATACCCACCCTGAAAATTATGTGATCATCCTCAATACATCTGACCAAATTCCTTGTTCCCCACCAGCCCCTTGGTGGTAGCTGATCACAGTGGCCTGTCTTTGGCAAAAAATCTTGTCAAGGTGGTTTCCTGGAGACTGCCCCCCTTGAAGTTTCCTCTTAGTACTTTTCCATCTACTGACCTTGTTCCTTGGCTGTAAATCCCCACTTTCCAGGTAGTTTTTTAACCCCAACATCTAATAATATAGAAATCCTAATATTAAAGAGAATAGACAGGTGATTAGTAGGCTGACATCGATAAAGTCTTTTCTCATCAAACCAAAATTTCAGTTTTCATCTTTACTATTTAGAGTCTTTTTGAAAAAGCATAAAATCTAATAAAAAGATACACATACCTTAACAAGCGTGTAAAACATTTTACACCAAAGAGATTACATTTTAGTGAATACCAAAACTAAAAACATAGAAACTCCAAGTTCTGATAGCAAAGATGCAAAACAGAAATACCCTGTGTATTCAGTGGTGTATGTGTGCATGCACATGTGTGTATCCGTATGCCAGAGGCCAAACAGTGAGAAATTTCAAATGCTCATAATTCACAATATAAGTTCTTTACGGAGTAATCTATCAAATAAGATTCTCAATTTAGAAAACTGAAAATTTCCCATAATATGTCTTATTTTTCTAGCAGCTTTGTTGAGATATAATTTACATAACATAAAATTCACCCATCGTTAAGTATACAATTCATTTTAATAAATTTAGAGTTGCTGTGAACATCACCAAAATACTACCTTAGAACATTTTTATCACCTTTAAGAGATCTCTCTTGCCCATCTGCAGTCAATCCCCATTCCCAAACAACCAGTATTCTGTTTTACGTCTCTATATAGCTATCTTTTCTGAACATTTCATAAAAATAAAATCATACAACATGTAGTCTTTTTGAGTCTGGCTTTTTTCAGTTTGCATAATCTTCTTGGGGTTCATCCATGTTGTGGTTCATCCCAGAAGTTCTATCTTTTTTATACGAAATACAAAATAGTATGCCATTGCGTGGGTATACTACACTTTGTTATCTATTCAGGGGTTGGTAAGCATTTGGAACTGTTTCTGATTTTAGCTGATATTATGAATAATGCTGCTATGAACATTCATGTGTGGATGTACATTTTCTTTGCGTGGATATACCTTTTCACTTCTGTGTATGCCTATTAGGAACTGCTGAGGCAAATGCCTAGTTTAACTTTTTATATAAAAACCATCACACAGTTTTCCAGTAGTTATACCATTTTACACTGCCATTCAACACAAAAGGATTCCAATTTCTCCATACCCTTACCAGTGCTTTTTACTGTCTGTCGTGTTAGTTTCAGCTACCCTAAGAGGGTATGATGTGTTTTCTCCTTATAGCTTTAATTTGCATTTCCTTGATAACTTATACCATTGAGTACCTATTCATGTTCTTATTAGCCATGTGTATACCTCTTTATATGAAATGTCTATTCAGATAGTTCTTTAAGGTTCTTTTTATTAGGTTGAGGAAATTACCACCTATTCCTAGTTTGTTGAAAGTTTTTATCCCAAATGAGAGCTATACCCTTTCAAATGTCCTGTGTCTGGGAAAATGACTTAATTTTTGTTCTTTATCTTGTTAATATAGTCTATTATGTTAATTGATTTTCAGATGTTAAGCCACCCTTGCACTCCAGGGATAAATCCCACTTGATCCTGGTGTTTAATCCATTTTATGTGCTTCTAGATTCAGTCTACTAGCATTTTGGCTGAAACTGTTTCAAATATTCATGAGGGTTATTGGTATATAGTTTTATTTTCTTGTGACATCTTTAGCTTTGGCTAAAGATTAGGGTAATGATTTGTTAGCTAGAATAAGTTGGAAAACATTCCCTCCTCTTCTATTTTCTGGAAGTTTGTGAATGATTATAATTATTTCTTCTTTAAATATCTGATAGAATTCACTAGTGAAGCCATCTGGGTGTGAGCTTTTCTTTGTAGGAAGATTTTAAATTACTAATTGAATTTATCTACTTATTATATGTCTACGATTTCCTACTGAAACAGTTTGGAAGAATGGATTTTGTACATTTAATCTAAGTTGTGTAATTTATGGGCAAAATTCTTCACTGTATTCTCTTACAATCCTTTTGATTTCTATAGAGTTGGCAGTGATACGCCCTTTCATTCCTTGTAATTAAAACAAAGGTTGGCAATTTATGTCTTCCATCTCCTTTTTCTGATCAGTCTAGCTAACAGTTTATCAATTCTGTTAATCTTTTCAAAGGGCAAACTTTTGGTTTCATTGATTTTTTTTCTATTGCTTTTCTGTTTTATATCTCATTGGTTTCTGTGAAGAACACGTAAAAATTCATGTTCTTTAACTAGCCTCATTTCAAGTGCTCTATAGCCATATGTGGCTTTAGTATTGAACAGCATACCTCTAAACCATAAACACTGTGAGTATTTAAAGGGTTATAAATAGCCTATAATGCAGCTAGTTGTTCAGTAGTATCTACAATATTGAATTAATAAAATACAGTATATTTAAAAGCATTAAGAAGAGTAATACAAAGATTAGAGGCACTGAACTATGGTCTCATCCTCAAGACCCATTAGTTGGCTGTCATGCCCAGCATTCTATGGTATTTGTTTACCAGATGGTAGAATTATATCCACAGCTTATTTTAAGTATATTTACAACCACTTTTATTCAATATAGAGCACAGATCTACTTCATTTGACCCAGAGTAATGTCTGATGTTATGATAAAGTAGTTTGATTCATTGAATAATTATTAAAAATTAGTTGATAATGTTTTTTAAATAACAAAATAAACACACATTTCTATATCATGATTCAACCTAAAGGTGAAAATGGGCTTTTTAGTTTGTCTTATTTAATTTTCCATTTATAATTTTCAATAGATGATAGATTAAAGCAACCTAAAAATATCCACATAATTTATCTTATTAACATGAAAATGTTTGCTGTTAATTTAAGCAATTGTAATTTAATTGTACAACACTCTTCTTTCCAGAATAATAGAATTTACATGGGTATATGGTAGTAATATTTACAGAACTCTAAATAAAATATTCAGCCCTAAATAAAATTCCACCAACTCCACAATTCAAAATGTTCTAATTAGCCCATGTTTCTATCTCACCCTTGGGCACATATATTTTCCCTAGAAAAATTATAATAAAATGTTAATACAACTAGATATTTGGCTTTTTTTCACTAACACTGTATTTTTCCATGTTGCTATGTAATTTTCACATGTATTGTTACAGTATGTCATAATTTATGCAAATATTCTCATACTATTAGAATTTGATTGTTTCCAATTGTTTGCTGTAATTAATAATGTTGTAAAAAGAACTAATGAATTAACAAATATGAAAGGCAGGCTTTGTTTTCAGAATTTGTTGACATAATCCAGGTAGCTTTGTGTATCTATTCCGTCACAAGAATAAATGTTAGAAATGTTACTGCAGAGTATAGCTGCAAAGAGTAATGTTATCCATGTTAGAAAGGCAACAATGATTGCCTATAAGTGAAAATGTCTTTTAAAAAGATCATTATACCACTTTTTTCTTCCATGTTATTATCTTTAAAGACTTCCCTTAGATTAACAACTCAATATTAAAGGCACATAATAATTAAAACTAAATGTGTTCCTCAAATTGTGTATAAACTGACTGCATTTAAATCCTATGAATCCAAAATGAAAAAGCTCTTTATCTTCTAAATTCAAACCATATATTTCTTTCCTTAAAATAATAATTCATTTAAGGCATTTTCCAAATGCTCTTTATAAACTGCCCAAAGCTTCAACTAAGAATCACTCAATTCTATGAAGCTAATATCCACTGAAATCTATAGTGTCAGTATTGTCCGTTAAGTTGATTATTAAAACAGTTTTTAGTGAGACTAACACTCACTGACCTATGTTTATTTTGTGAATCTTTGAATATTGATTATAAGAGAACAAAATGCTATTTAGGCCCAGAAAGAGAAAGTCTGTATAGGAGTTTTGTTAAGTGGCATGTTTTTAGAGTCAACATAAAATTACCTGCAGGTAATTTAACTTTAGGACCATTAATTTCCTGTAGCTCATGGCTTTCTGACATGCACCTGGCAAATTTCTCTAAATATTTTCAAGACAGTCCAGGACACTTCTCTGGCCATCTCCAATTATAGGGTCATATCTGTCACTCTGAGATAATGGACCTACTACTATTACTAAATGGACCTACCTATTACTAAACTCAAAATCTTGTGGGATCCGGTTATTTTGGAAACATTACTTGCCTTTTTACCCCCCAGACTTGGATAAAGCCTGGGAATAGTGGCCAAAACAGACATGGACATCATGGTATACTGTCTCTTTTAATGCCTAGGTAATAGCTCTTATATTATTGTGAATAAAAGATCTAACTACCTAGTTCTGGATGATAAGTGGTAAAGTTTCTTAGATAATAAGAAAACTGGCATTAAAAATAAATACCGTATATACTCGAGTATAAGCCGAGTATTTTCAGCACAAAATTTGTGCCGAGTTCGGGTATACTCGAGTATATACGGTATTATAAAGTAAATGCAGCTTTAAAATTTGTTTCAGTGTCAAAATAGTACTCCCAAGTATTGGGAGATTTCCTCCAAACTTCATGCCAAGTATATACCCCTGCTAAAATTTAAAAAAAGAAAATTATAAGAATATAGCCATGATCAAAAACTAGCTAAGTTTTTCTATAGACAAAAAATAGAATTTTGTAATAATAACCCACAAGCAAGGTTTAAGCAATAGGCCTATTGGGTTCTATGTCTACAAGTATGTAGAAGAAATCAGAAGTTTGACTCCCATGAAGTAATAAAGCCTAAAAGTACTCATAAATGCCAGGATCAAAGTCAAGCTTAATGCTTAAAATCAGAGGCTGCAGTGGTACTCTACCACCTGAGGGGGGAAAATCTAAAAAGTGAGAAGGCCATTGTCTGAAGCTACAGCTTATAAAATATTATGTATCTGAGGTAACGATTTTAGTCTCACAGCTCAGACCAGGCCAAGGGACCTCCAGGCTGGATCTGCAATGGCCCCAATATAACCTCAGGAGGGAGCCCTTAGCTGTCTATACAAGACCTATTTCTTGTCTAGGTGTCTCAGGAAAAAGAGTAAAAGCAACCAACTATAAATAGCCACTAAGGAAAAGTAAACCGAGAAGAGAAACTCTCACTTAAGGTGGGCCTGAGAATTAAAATTCTACCTATAGAAATATTTTAACTGTCAAAGAGAAATTATTCTGTAATTTAACCACCTATGTGCAAGTATTCATAAAAATCCCAAATTTTAAAATATTTTCATACCATAACGATAGGTTTGAAGCAGATACAAAACCCGCACAATTGTCTATCTACAGTGGTCCTGTTTTAAGAGCCTGTAGCAACTTTTAGGTACTTTTTTTTTTTTTTTTTTTTTTGAGACAGAGCCTTAAGCTGTCACCCTGGGTAGAGTGCGGTGGCATCACAGCTCACTGCAACCTCCAACTCCTGGGCTCAAGCAAGTCTCCTGCCTCCGCCTCCCAAGTAGCTGGGACTACAGGCACCTGCCACAACACCCAGCTATTTTTTGGTTGCAGGCGTCGTTGTTTGGCATTCCGGGCTGGATTCGAACCTGCCAGCTCAGGTGTATGTGGCTGGCGCCTTAGCTGCTTGAGCCACGGACGTCTAGCTACTTTTTTTTTTAGACAGAGTCTTACTTTGTTGCCCTCGGTAGAGTGCTGTGGTGTCACAGCTCACAACAACCTCAAACTCTTGGGCTTAAGTGATTCTCATGCCTCAGCCTCCTAAGTAGTTGGGACTACAGGCACCTGCCACAATGTCCAGCTATTTTTTTGTTGTTGTAGTTGTCACTGTTGTTTAGCAGGCCTGGCCTGGGTTCAAACCCACCAGCCCCAGTGTATGTGGCTGGTGTCCTAATCAATGAGTACCGGTCCCAAGCCTCTAGATACATTCTTAATTAAGTTAATTCTGTGTTTCATATTATTAAAGATAGTATACACCAAACTTATTTTCCAAACTTCTAAAAATTTCCTGTTGTTGACTTTGATGATCCCAGGGAATTATTTATAGTAACCTCAAATCATGCTTAGTGTAGTTCCAAGATAACTATAATCACAGTGGCACGGGTATTCTCAGGGTGGCTGTAGTCCACAATCTGAAGACAGTAAAAACAAGTGGCCCCTAGGCTTGCCTGTATTTTTTTAAATAACCCTATTGTATGGAAAGAATCAACGAATAATTATTTCCTTTGTGCATTATCTTTTAAGGCATTACAGAAAAATAATTTAGAGGGAGTATTTATTCAGGAGTACTCCAGAAGAAGGTGAATGAAGATAAAAGTAAATATAAGAATTATGATTAAGGTTTTATGTAAGAATAAATTTCCACTGAGTACTACTATCCAAACTTTAACAGGTTGTTTCATAAATCCTAATTATAGTTAGACATAAACGGGTTGGATGACCATTTGCTGGGAGTGCTACAGGGGAGATTCCTACATGAGGAAATACAATAGATACTGGTGAGGGCTCCTCCAACTTTAGGATTCTATCATCAGCTCTTTAATTTTTGTTTTTATTGTTTTTCTTCCCTCAGCACAAAATTTCAAGCCCTGGTGAAGTTTCTTTCCTGTCCTGGGTCTATTTGAAATAACAACAGCAAAGTAGGTGTAAAAACTGTTAACATTAAGATCTATTTCCATTCCAAAACTCTTATGAATTACAAAAGGGAAAGGCAAAAAGATTGGAGTTAATCAGCTCAAAGGAAAGCAGTGATCATCAGAAGCCATGAAGACGTGGCAGAGGTCGCTAGTAAAAAAATGATGATTTTGGAATCCCTGATTGGTATTATAAAGGAACAGAACTGCATCTGGGCATATTTCAAAAGTCATTTCATTAAACGTATTGTAATAATTTAAATAGACGACAGCAGAGAATATAGTAAATATTTCATACCCAGCCATATAAAAGATTGGTAAGTTTTGGAATAGGGAAAACAGGCAATCTGAAAGTTAAAAATACAAAGTAGGGACTTATGATTTCTTGGCCAAAGTATCATTAAAAACCCAATACATTTAGTTCATAAATAACACTTAAAGGCTGGGTGTGGTGGCTAATACCTATAATCCCAGCATTTTGGGAGGCTAGGGAGGAAGGATCACCTGAAGCCAGGAGTTTGACATCAGCCTAGGCAACATAGCGAGACCCTGCCTCTATATAAAATAAGAAAAATTAGCAAAGCATGGTGGCACACAGCTTGAGTCCTAGCTACTTTAGAGGCTAAGCCAAAAGGATAGCTTAAACCTAGGAGTTTGAGGTTATAGTGAGCTATCAGCAGGCCATTGCACTCCAGGCTAGAAAACAAATTGAGACTCTATCGCTTAAAATAAGTAAATAAATTAATGAATAATACTTAATTATATAATATAATAGGTAAGTCAGCAAAAGTAAATGACCAAATTGAATTAAACTGATTACCTGAAACTACCCTTAACAGACAGGGAGTCTGGAAAACCATTTTCTTACAAGAACAGCATGAACTTTATACTAATAGTCTTTACAGAATAAAGAAAAGTATGGGCAAAAGTATAGATAACTAACTAGAGAAGATGATATGTAGCACAACTGGAACAACCTAAAAAAAAAAAACTATCCTTGTTTAAAAATAAAGAAAAAAAAAAAAAAATGAAAAACTACAAACTATGTCCCAGATACAATGGAAATGGTAATCAATAATTTTACCCCAAAATACTGAACTATACCTACACAACACAAAACTATTAATTCTCTAAGGCTGTGCTATCCAATATATGCTATCTAAAAACTATTAGCCCTATTTGAGTATTTATTAAGTGTGCTAGTACAACTGAGAAATCAAAATTTCAATCCACATTGAGATGTGCTAGAAGTAAAAATGTAAAATACACACCACATTTTGCAGATAAAATTCTTTTGTACTAATGTACAAAAAGCTTGAATGTAAATGTCTCATTAATAATGTTTTGAAAATGTGATTACATGTTAAAATAATAATTTTGATATACTGTGGTAAATAAATGTATAATTCATTTCACAAGTTTCATTTTTACATTTTTAAATGTGGCTTCTAGAAAATTTAAACTTACATCTGTGGCTTGCACGATAGCTATCACAAAGTGCTACTCTAAGAAACAAATGGCCTAAAGAAGTCTGTCACCTGTCAAAAACCCTGAAATATCTATTAGTCAAGATTTGTATATAAAATACTGTCTCCTAGTGTCACAAAATATTACTTTAGGCTACCCAGATTTTGCATATTTATACATTCCAAAGACATTAGTATTCTCTTCATGCAGAGGATGGTCACAGGTCATTAAAGTATTCCTTCTGTGTTACTGCAAACTTAGGTAACATTTCATGGCCATTCGAAGAAGAATACTAATTCATCAAAAACTCCTGGATTCCTCTTCTATCTAAATTCCCTCACTCACAGGTAAAACAATGCTTTTACATCTATAAGAGCTATATAAGGATTTTTTTTTTTTGGAGACAGAGCCTCAAGCTGTCGCCCTGGATAGAGTGCCGGGGCATCACAGCTCACCGCAATCTCCAACTCCTGGGCTCAAGCAATTCTCCTGCCTCCACCTCCCAAGTAGCTGGGACTACAGGCATCCGCCACAACGCTGGACCATTTTTGGTTGCAGCCGTATTTGTTGTTTGGCAGGCCTGGGCTGGACTTGAACCCGCCAGCTCAGGTGTATGTGGCTGGCACCTTAGCCGCTTGAGCCATAGGCGCCAAGCCTAAATAAGGATTTTGCTTTAGAAAATATTTTAAGACTAATTCTATAGAACAATTCTATGTTTACAGATATACATACAAATTTACTTTATATGTATTTTATACAATATATTATTTGTACATTTATAAATATATCTTTACTTTATATCAGTATGTATACACACACACACACACACACACACACACACACACACAGAAATTTTCCCTCAAATTTTCCCCTCAAAGAAAAGCATCAGAACTTCAAGCCTTACCAATGCTTTTCTAACCTCCTTCACATGTACGATGGCACTTCACAGAATGTATCTGTAAGAGTCACTAGAGTAAACTGTTAAGACTATTTAACTATGGGAAGGCATCTCTATCTCAGTACACTTGTTAGCAGCACATCAATTAGGAAACTCAATCTCAAGGTTCTCTGCAAAATACTCCAAGAAATCTCTGACCCACCAGTTTATTTTCACCTGTCTCATATTTTACTTTTACTTATGCCTACAGTTGTGAAAACACAACCCCTCAATATTTTTAATGGCAATATCCAAAAAAGGCCACAAGATGGAGATATTACTCCATTATCATTTATGTCTGCATTTATGCATTTTTCTGAGTACTTTTCTGTGTGGGTCTGTGCATTTCCCACTTTCTTAGTAGTATTCTTAGCTACTGCCTCTATCTCTAATACTTATTCTAGTTCTTCTGCCACTCTGCTGTAACTCCCTTTATTATGTAAAAAACACTTTTGCAATCCTTGTTTTTAAAATTAGGCTGATAATGGAAGTATTTTCTTTAGCTCAATATTTTCTTATTTCTCTAAAATTAACATCATTTTTATTTACACATTTTTCTCCTGTAGACAAATTGAAAAAAAAAGTGCTATCTACAATATAATAAGTAATCCAAAAGTCATTTACTCCAATACATTCTATTATCTTACAAAGCTATAGATTTACTTCATGATGGTATCACTCAAAACTTCTCCAGGACCCTTTTTTGGCAACAGTCCTCAAACCAGTTTATGAGCCTTATATGAAATTTATATTCGGATCTCTTCATCAACACAAACTATATCTGCCTGAGCTTACTAACTGGATTTAGACACCGAATTTAGCTCCAAATGACTATTAGTTATAACCAAACCCCGAATGCAACTTAAAGATTTACTACTGATGGAGGCTAGTGTAAAGAAGATGCTGCAGGTCTTAAAGATTATTCAAAGCGAAGAGTTTCAGAGAACAGCACAGTTAAAACAGTTAAAATTGCTTTCCACAATAACTACATTTAGGATCAATCTAATTGACTTTCAGATAAATCCTATATACTCCCAAAGGTGTGATACAGAAAGTCACACATTAATTTTGCGTAACTACTATAGACCCACATAACATGGCAGTCATTTCAACTCTATCAGATGTCCAAACTAAAATGCTTTAAACACAGGAAGTCTATTTTCTACCGTTCATAAAAATTCCATACAAAAGTACTATCAGATATGATATATTAACGATAAGTAAATCACAATTTCTAGTCTTCCTATTTTATATACATATTAACTTCTATAAATCAAATTTAATCACCAACTATTAATAAAAAATGCTTAAAGTCAGAAGAGAACCTAAATAGTAATCTTTTATCTGTTAACAGAAAGTATGGTAATCAAAAATAACTGTTAAGATTTGCAATTTTTAAAAAAATTCTAAAAGTCAGAGGCTTCTTGAGGAATGTGTCAATTCAACGGGTCATGGGATAGCTTCCTTAACCTGACCTCCCTTAATGCTATAAAATTCCTAAGGATTGGCTAGAAATAAAAAGTTTCCACTTTCCTTAGCAGGTGTGTATAGGACCCTAGACTTCCCCAGTAAATGACAACAGTCCTTATCTTCTTTCTGGCTGTAACTTATTACCCATATTGAATATTGCTCACTGTACATGCCACCGCAGCATGTCAAGTAGCTTCTAAAATTCTTAAGCCTTCTATAAGCAGGAGTTGTATGAATTTCAGAATTTGTTTAACTAAGGAAATCAGTCCCTTTTAGAATTCCAGGGTTCGCTCTTGGTGGCATTTTCATGCTGCTTCTTTTTAATACTGCTACTTATACTATGGCATGTCCTTTATTTAATTCTTGATCTAATACTCTTAGCTTTAATATTAAACAATCCAAATTCTATTAGGTAACTGTGTAGCTACATAGAGCATAAAGCCACTGCCTCACTAGCAATAAAATAGGCATTCAACAAACAATGAAGCATATTGTTTTATACATGTATTTTCTCTAACCAGAAATGTGGAACATGGCATGCCCCTGCTTTTCCAATATGCCTAATTATGTACAAGATTCCAGTTGCTGGATGATGTAATCAGAAACATTTACTGATTAAGTGAATGAACCCTACCTAACCTTGCTTAATTTAGAATTACTAGTAAGTAGGATAGGGAATGAAAATACAAATTCTAGATTTCTAATAAAGTCATAATGACAATTTTAGACAAAAAATTCAATCAATATACATATAATATCTCAAATCTCAAGTATTTAGCTCTAAATATGGAATACTGTGATATTATTTAAAACACAGTAATCATTTTTACATTCATCAGCATAGGAGCCATCTTTCCCAATTAAGTGTTTTGATGAAAATAAAGATATTTAAAAATATGACTGCAGTTTTTGAAAATATGACAAAATGGTCTAGGTTCCTGCTTCCTCTAATCAGAAGTCTCTCTTTCCACTGCACCGCCTTTCCTTTTTCTCTACATAACTCTGTTAAAAAGGATTTGAAATTGTTTTTAATTATATATGGAATTGGTATCATTACTGTCTAAATAGATCCAATAATGCCAGACTTAGAGAAGATTCCCCAAAAAATCACACAGCAACAGTTTATGGAATAAGTAAGTCACTAAAGAGAAAACATAACAAAGCTGAGAACATGATTCTAGACGTTATCATACTACTTGTATAGGTGTTACTTATAACTGCCATATAAATTCTCCTCTCAGTGATCAAGTTAAATATCTACCCTAACCTCTGTTTCATTCTCAGTACTGAATAAAATATGATTTTGAAATTCACCACATTAAACGAATCACTAGGTGAATTGGTGACCTATATAATAAGACTTTAGAATATATCTCTGGGATTAATTGTAATGACAGAAGACAATTCTAATTTCACAGTTGAATTTAGTTTATCATCTTTAGATAATAAAAGACAAAACAAATTCTAACAATGTTCTCATATTAATGTAAAGAAAAAAAACCTGGCATAGCATAAAAAGAAAAAGAAAACTTACAACTACAAGGAGATTTCTGTTCTATCAGCTCTAGATTATATGTGGCACAATTTTCACAACAGATTTCTTTCCCCCATAAGAGAAGCTCAATCAACATCCACTGAACTACATACCATACTACATTAAACTGTGTATATAAGAAAAGGAAACTAATTTTGATAACACCTACATCAGAAATATAAAAGACCCACAGGTCATCTACCAGATTTTGTATTTCTCCCTCCCTTCAAATAAAAAAAAAAAAAAAAAAAAAAAAAAACAATTTTGTATTCTACAATAAAAATGGGGACGCTATTATTATACAGCACACATTTCTAAGGGAATAGACTTAATAGAGGAAAGACTGAACTAAACTCAACATCACAATCTCAATGGATTCCAAAACAACAATCACTGGAGATAACTGATAATCATAATACAGATTCACTAATCATCTATGAACAAGATCATCCCCATTTCTAAAAAGGAGTGTGACAGAGTTTGAGAAGGTCCCATTAAAGGCTTTTTGCTTATTCCCATCCCCCAAATTGAGAGTACACAGGAGTCAGGCAGACAGAGATGAAATGTACCTTTATTACTGATAAAGCTATGAAGAATATGGGTTAGGTATGGGTGCTAAATGGGCTTCTGGGTAATTTTTACCCTCCCCTCTCCAGTTTAACTTCAAGACAGCATGCTCAAAGAAAAGTCTGGCTAGGAAATTGCCTTACTAGTCTGGGTGGAAAAGAGACCAATTCCCACTGCTCTTAGCTTATTGGTTAGCACTTTCCAATCAAGCAAAATAGAACAAAAGCAATCACTGTCCAATAATGTAACTCACAGCTCCGTGGATAGATACAAAAGATGAATTAGCAGTATTACTTTAGGAAAGTCCCTCCCACTGGATGGGGTAAGGATGAGTAGGCAGTAATTGTCCTCCCTCTAAATGGGCTGCTGTTTTGTGCATTTAGACAATCTATACCTTTGAAAGTACAGATTGAGTTTAAAAGTCTCATTAATTTTGATTTAAAAATTACAATTCAATTATTTAATAAGCATTCATCACTTAATAATAGCTTTTCTTCTGTTAACCAAGTTTTAACATTCATCTCCATGTAAGGATGAAGTTATTTAAAAAATGAGAAAGATGGCTCAGGGCCCATAGCACAGTGGTTACAGTACTAGCCACATACACTGAGACTGGTAGGTTCGAACTCGGCCTGGGCCAGCTAAACAACAATGACAACTATAACAAAAAATTGTCGGGCATTGTGGCGGGCACCTGTAGTCCCAGCTACTTGGGAAGTTGAGGCAAGAGAATTGCTTGAGCCCAGGAGTATGAGGTTGCTGTGATCTGTGACGCCACAGCACTCTACCAAAGGCGACATAGTGAGACGCTGTCTTAAAAAAGAGAGAGAATGAAGCACATTTCTAGCTACCTGAATAGGAGTCTATAATGAGTGACTGCCACCATCTGACTTCATCATGAAGTATAATGAATACTTAAAAATGTAAGATAATTTAGCTTGTCAAGATTATAATTCACAGATCTTTTAAACAAATATGAAATGTTTATTGTGGGCTACAATACCATACAAAGTATAAGGAAAGTTATGGCCCCAAAAGACAAACAAATACAGAATTTCCATTAACTCCACAAGAAATATTGGTGTCAAGAACCAGGATCTATTAGATAAAATATAAATATTGTGCAGGAACCTACTAAGTTACTAATAAAATATCTTTCAATAGTGTATTTTTTCTTACACTCCTCTCATTTTCCTCCATCTCCTCTGAAAAGATGAAATACCCAAATTGAAATGCCCAGTGAACAATTAAGGTAATTCTAAAAACTGGAAGACCCATTAATATGTCATCTATATGCACCACCACCCCAAGACTTCTGGAACTCCTACCTGACTTCTAAAACCAACCTGAAATCTAAGAATACACAGAAACAGGTTTCTTTCCTGTATGAGGGCTGTAAGAGAC
Organism: Loris lydekkerianus; assembly: GCA_963574355.1. Lineage (NCBI taxonomy): Eukaryota > Metazoa > Chordata > Mammalia > Primates > Lorisidae > Loris > Loris lydekkerianus. The sequence goes on from CAUYPK010128780.1 coordinate 43,425, forward strand.
CATAGACAAATGACATAACTTGTCGAGTAGAAACTGTCAAGCATCTACTCCATCACTCCCTAATCTCTACAACCGGAATAAAAGATGACTTATAGAAGAACTTGGATCAAGACACCTACTGGCCTTATGACGCTGGGCAAGTTAGTTGCTCATTTATAGGACAGATAATACCTTACTTATTTTTTTTCATAGTTAAACACGTAGTAGACATTTAAATATTTATTGAACGGAACAATATAACATTGTAAATTAAACTAAACTGTAAGTCCCCTAATGAGTAGATGTTTGACATGGAACTGGTAGAAAAGTGGCCAGTCACTACCGTCCTGACTTCTAGTTTAAGAGATGGCTATTTCAAAAGAATTTTCTATGTGAACTATCTCCAATTCTTCCCCTTTATTCTCTCCTGAACCCAATCTAACCAGATTATTGATCTCACCACTTCACTGAAACAGCTCTTACTGAGGTAGCCAGTGACTTCTGCACTGTTGAATCCAAAGTCAATTCTCAGAACTCATTGTATTTGAATCATCATCATTTAACCTAGCTGGTCGCTTTCTCCTCTTTGAAACTTTTTCCTCACTTGACTTGAAAGAGAATGCCTTGTCTTGCTTTGCCTCTTACCTCACTAGCTGTTCCTCCTCCATCTCTGTTGCCAGCTCCTGTTCATTTCTCTGACTCTTAAAGATTTGGAGCCTCCAAGGCTTAGCTTACTCTTCTCTCCTCTTTTTACATTCCTTGCCTTTATGAACTAATCTAGTTCTGTGGCTTCAAATTACCTGCTAAGTGCCAGGGATCCCAAATTCACATCTGAATAGCCCAAACCTTTCTTCTTGTAACCCCACATCTGAATAACCCACTCCCTACATACTAGCTATATAAGAATATTTACCAGCAAATATTTAGCATGACCAAACCCCAAATTCCTGGTGTTTTTCCAACAAGGATTCTATTTGAAGCCTTCCCATCTCAATAAATGGCAACTGTATCCTTCTAGTTACTGAAGCAAAATCTTGAGAATTATCTTCAATCTCTTTTTTTCCTCTCACAGCCCTCATTGAAACCATCAGTAAAATCCAATTACCGTATATACTCGAGTACGGCTTATACTCGAGTATATACAGTAGCTCCATGTTCACGATTTTCTCCTGACCTCCCTATGACTGATCTCACTTGTCTCTCTGTCCTATTGTATTCTCCTTGACAACTCTGCTCCAGCCAACACTGGCTGTCTTGCTAGTCCTCAAACACTTAAGTTTCCTGTCTTATGGCCTCTGTACTTACAGTCTGCTCTTCTTGAATGCTCTTCTACCATGCTATGATCTGAATGTTTGTGTCCCTCCAAAACTCACATGTTGAAACCTAATCCTCAATGTATTACAAAGTAGGGCCTTTGGGCAGTGATTAAGTTATGAAGGTGGGGCCCTTACCAATGGGATTAATACCCTCATTTTAAAAGCAGCCCCAGAGAGTTACCACTGAGGATGCAGTAAGAAGGTGCCATCCACTCCCTCACCAGACATAAAATCTGCTGGTGCTTTGATCTTGAACTTCTCAGCCTCCAGAATTGTAAGAAATACATTTCTGTTGTTAACAAGCTTTCCAGTTTATGGTATTTGATTATAGCACCCTGGATGGCCTAACACCAATTATCTACATGGCTTACTCCCTGACTTCCTTCAGAGGCCTTCTCTATCTGATATTTATATTTACTTGATTTCCCCCAACTAAGCTGTAAGTTTCCAGAGGTTAGGAATTTTGTTTTAAATAAAGAGCAACTCCTAATGCTTAAAATCCAATAGGCACCAAACAAATCCTGTTGAATGAATTACAGCAACAAAACTGCTCAGTGCAGAGCCAGGTTGCCACTGAGTAGCCTCCAACTTTGGCCTGGTTTCTCAGGCCTGGCTAGTCACTGAGAGACTGTGTATCTCTGGCTTGAAAATTACATGTTAAAGAACCAAGACAGGTTGTATCTGTCTCTACCAAATTTCCGGTCCTCTGAAAGTCTTCTAAGAAAGTTGAGATTCAATGTAAAGAACTTTTTCTAGTCAGTTTCTCTGTTTAATAGAATAAAATTCCTTCTGGCATTTTTTCCAATTTCAGAATGGATGGATAGAGAAACACAAATTAAAACAATTTTCTGGATCCTTCTTTTCAAATTCCACCTTCACAAAGAATCTTCTTGATTTTAAAGAAGCATCACAAAGATGCTTCTTTATTTTCTCATCTCTACCCACATAGTCAAATGCTCTGGTTATTCACACCACCTAATTAACTCTGCAAATTAAGTCATATGAAATTATAAATGAAAATTCTATCAGAATTCAGATGCAATACTAGATTCCATAATCTAAATTTTAAACTACTGCTACTAAGTTTCTATACTCTCTCAAAGGGGCTTAATTTCCCATGAATTACTAGAAAGTATATCTTCTCTTTGGATAAGCTGTATGTAAGACTCCCTCTAGCTATAGAATTTATTCAATCATGATAAATTCTAAATAATTATTTACAACATTAAAGTCATTCTTAAAAGTCTTCAGAAGTATAGTTTCACTGATTATTTTTACAAATATTGCATCATTACGTACTTTAAAAATATATTTTTCTCTACGAGCAAGGAGCATCACGTAACAGACCATAATCATAGTTATTACAAATCTGCAAATATGTATCTAAAGTGTGAAATGCTAATATTCTATAACTCTTACAAAAATAAAAATTGCTAAACAATTTTATATTCAACAAAGAAATGAAAATGCAATGTTTGAAAATTAAATTTCAGTATAAGTTCAACAGTTCAGCGGAATTTCTGATAACCCATGGGGGGAGGGATGTGCATTTCCTATTCAGTCATGTGTAGTGTGCCGGGAAGGACTATTGGCAAATGTTAATTCTTTTTTTTACCCTGATGACTATTAAAAGCGTTGTATGAGGGAATCAGGCAGTATGAAATTCTAAGTCTTTCACCCTATAATCATGAAAACAGTGAAATGTCATCTTCTTCCTGGTACTAGTTCTCAGGTAGAGACAAGATATCTACCTTAACTCAATAATCCTCAATGGTAGAAATAAAAAAAAAAAAAAAAAGAATTTTATGAGTTAGTGTCTCGAAATAAAAAAGGGGGGGAGAGTAAACAAAAAAAGACCCTGCACTACTGGTTGGGCTTCTCTTCAATAGCACCCCAAGTACCTCTACTGTCCAAAAAGCTTAACAACTCCTTCTATAAGTTCCAGGGTCATCCTGGAAGAAGCTTCAAATTCCTCCATATTTTTTAGGAACGAACCCCTATCCAACAGTCTAAAAAGATTACAAAGTACAAAGTAAGAAAAATTTCTTCAATACAGACTTTGGATAAAATCCATTTCTATCTTCCCAGAAAGAAAGAAAGGAAGCGGCTGAGATCGAGTAAGTCTAAGTGGGAAGATGACAAGGTAGGGTGAGACATGGCTGCTTTTTCTCACATTGTGGGGGGCCCCCGGAAAGTAAAGCATAGGTGTGAGGGAGGAAAAAAAAAAAAAGGTCTCTTATTTTTTCCTTCAGCACAGTCTTGGGGCTGCAAATGTCTTCTCCAGAATGCCAGAGCAAAAAGACTGCATCACCACCCTCAGGCTGATGGTCCCGTCCAGCCTGTCACCGGGACTGGAACTGGAAGAACTGGGAAGGCGGACAAGTTCTGCGGAGACCCCCATGGACCGTGCAGAGCCCGGAGCGACAAAACTCTGCCCTCCAGGCCCGGCTCTCTCGGACGAGAGGGGGTCAAAGCCCGGCCTCCTTCGCGCCCGGACCCGCGCTTACCTGCTGCACCCCGAGAAACTGGTAGAAGTTGAGCTGCACCTCCTCCACCAAGTCAAACAACTCCAGGTCTCCGCTCTCCCAGCCGCGCGCCGGCCCCGCGGCCGCTAGCAGCAGCAGCAGCAGGAGAAGCCACAGCGACGGCGGCGGCGGGAACCGCACGAGCCCCAGCTGGCTGCACCGAGGAAGCCGCGCCAGCCGGGAGCCCGAAGCCGTCATCGCGCCGGGCTCGGAGAGGTCACTCGCCACGCACTGCCGTCGGCCGAGCCCCAGGACGTGGCAGGCAGCGCGGGCTGTGGGCAACAGAGCCGGTCAGTCGGAAGCGCAGCCAGCGGCTCTGGAGCCGCCCTGCAGGCTGCCGGCCCCAGCGGCAGCGCGGGGGTGGCAGGAGCCGGCCGCCGGACCGGAGAGTGGGCGGGCGGGGCCGCGGCCGACTCTACCTTCCGCGGACCCTCGCTCCCAGGCCTACAAACAGCTGGAGAGCCAGCGCCTGGCGCGGGGCTGGCAGAGGGGGAGAGGCTTCCCTTCGCCTCAGCCTACCGCAGGCCTCGCTTCCTGTGACATCACGTCTCTTAGCAACCGCGGGGCGGGGGCGGGACCGGAAGTAGGGACACTGGGAGCCCCTGCGCTGGGCGGGGGGGAAATACCTCTCAGTCACTGGAGCGCTCCGAGGAGTGGTACCTTCCGGGGAGCTGTACGGTTAAGAGACTGGGCTATAGACAGCCCGCGTCCACCTGGAACATCTCGTATATAGACATCCCGCGAAATAGCTATTGTTTTGTCCTCCTTCAATACTGAACACTGAAAGCATTTTGGAGCCTGATTTATTGATTATGGCTTCTGCTCCACGCATTTAATTATTTCATCTGCAAAGATAAGGGAAAGTGAACTAGGCCTGAAAAGGGCAAATGCCGAGAGAATCTTTTTGCGAGAAGTGAAGCAGAAAAGGAATTTGAGCCAAGACAAAACGTATGAATTAAGACTTATAGGCATAGTACCATAAAATAGCGTACTAGAATTATTATTATTTTTTTTTTTTTTTCAGTTTTTATGGCCGGGGCTGGGTTTGAACCTGTCACCTTCGGCATATGGGGCCGGCGCCCTATTCCTTTGAGCCACAGGCACCACCCTAGAATTAATAATGATGACTCAAGTATAGTTTTAGGAGAATGTAGTATGCACCTTACCCCCCCTAACCCCCCAATTGGGGTTCTTTTCCAATTGAGATATGTTTTTAAAAGACACAGGCTGAAAGCTTACTTTATTTTGTAACAATGTCTCAGCTCCTGGTGTTACATTACTTCTGTTCAGTCTACCCCTATTGTTCTCATGTGTGAACTTTTTCTTTTTTGCTTTCTCACTTTTCTCTTTCTTGATTCCCTACTCTTACTGAGAAAGCAGAAGGAAGCAAAAACTGCTCTTGTAATTCAGAAAGCTAGCACAATTTTGAAAGTTTGTCCTCCTGCTTTACCCATTGTTGATCTGGTCAGTTAAATCAAGTTTTAGTGATAAAACTACTTTCACTCTCTTAGTAAGAATATGCTATTATGTTTGATAAAGGCTACAAAAGCACTGTCTAGTAAGCAAATCTTACTGAGGAAATTCTATTATTGTGGAGTCTTAAAAATATTTTTAAATAAAAAATCATAAATGAATGCAAAGTAGAAAGATATGCTTTGCATCTTTCTACATATAAAGCAGAAAGATATGCTTGCATATTTCTAGCATATTCAAGATATGCTTGAATTTATCACATTTTAATCTGTCATGAATCTGACCTTTCAAAGAAACAAGAGGAACAGTGTTGGAGTCTGCTAAGGCCGCTATAACAAAATACCTTAAACTAGGTGGCTTAAACAAAAGATGTTTTATTTCTCACAATTCAGAAGGCTGAGAAATATAAGATCAGGCTGCCAGCATGGTTGGGTTCTGTTAAAAGTCCTTTTCCTGGTTTGCAGATGGCTGTTTTCTTGATGTAACCTTACATAGCTAAGGAAGAGAGGGATGGACAGTTGGAAGAATGGATAGATACTTGTAAATACCTTGTGTCTCCTCTTATAAGGGCACTAATTCCATCATGGGTGCTCCACCCTCATGAGCTCATCAAAACTTAATTATCTCCCAAAGGCCCATCTTCAAATACCATCACATTAGGGATTAGGTGAAACAGAATTAGAGTATATTCAGTACAATACTTCTCACTCACATAAGGTATTGATCTTGAAGATTCTTCCTGCCCATTTTCAATAACCCTTGTCTACTCTGAGATGATGTTCTTGCTGGTCCAGATCCCTGCAAAGACCACAGTAATATTCATATCTAGATTTCTAGTTTGGTATTTTCACATATTCAGTCATTGTCCCCCCAAAAGACAATGCAATTGAACAAATTTTCTTTTGCTGAGCCCTGGACCAAGCGAGCTGACAGTTACCCACTGTTTTCTTCCCTGGTGACATTTAATGATCCTAGGCATGGACTGATTAAGCGTGGCCTGAACAGAGGGACTTAACACAGGAAAGGAGAAATCAGTGAAACATGTAACTGTCATGTGACTTGAGTGATAAATTGGAAAGGTAGAGGAGACCTAAACATACAGCCAGTTTTTCCACCAGATATTTGCTCAGTTTGGGGGTGGTATAAGAGGCTGGGCAGCCAGGCTTGAGAAGCAGAGTAAAATCATCTCGCATTCTGTCAGTGCATATAAAATTAATTCTACCTAGAAAGAGGAGGCTGTTTGAATGCACATGCATTCTTCCCCCTCAAGACATTTATAATATTTCTGAAGTTGTGTGAATGGGAAGCTGAAGATCTAAGATTAAAACCTCAAAGACAGAAGTAAATCTCCAGAGCAGAAGAGATGGGAACCCTCCGGGCTCTTAATCAAAAGCCCAAAAGAATCACACGTGAAGAATAGAGGTAAATCAGAAGCAGACTAATTCTTATTTAGACAGCAATTCATTCCCAGCCCAGTTCATTCCTGATTGGAAAGAGGTAATCAGACCCTAGCCCTATTTGTCTATGTTCATCTCCAGGGGAAAATAACATCATCTATATTGTCTGTGGGTTTTTTAATGTGAAAGTCTGGCACTAATAAAAAAATCAAGAGACATGAGAAGGATAGGAAAATTTGACTGATAATCAGAAAAAAATAGATCACAGAAGCATATAGATAAGCCTGATATTGATTCCAGACAAGAACTTTAAAATGACTATTACAAAGTAAAGAAATATGTTATAAATTAGAAGAAAAGGTAGACAAAATGATTTAAAAGGTACAGGATTTTACCTGGGAATTGGAATTCATAAAAAAGAATCAATGGAAAACTTTAAATTAACAAATATATTATCTGAAAGCAAGAAATCAATGAATGAGTTAATAGCGTAGACACAGGATAACAGAGGATTAGTGAATGTGGGGACAAGTCAAGAAAAAAATGTCCAAACTGAGGCACAGAAGAATGGAAAGAACAGAACTTAAAAGACATATGCAGAGTGATTAACCCAGGGTAGGTGTTAACTGCAGTCCCAGAAACAGAGAAGCGAATGAAGCAGACACAATATTTGGAGAAATGATAGTTAAAAATTTTCCAAAAGCAATGAAAGACAAAACCACAAATGAAAAAATTAATTCAAAAAATATCATAGACCTACATGTAAGAGTTAAAACTATGAAACTCTTTCTCATAAGAAAAAAAGCAGGAGTACATCTTAGGACCTTGGCTTAGCTGATAATTCCTTAGATATGACACAAAAGCAAAGCATAAATAACAAAAGAAAAAAATAGATAAATTGAGCTACAGAAAGTAAAAACATCTGTGTTGCAAACAAAGTGGAAAAAAACAATCAGGAGAATGGGAGAAAATATTTGCAAATCACATACCTGTTAAGGGACTTATATCCAGAATATATAAAGAACTCTCATCATTCAACAACAAAAAGACAACCCTATTTAAAAAAAAAAAAAAAAATAGGCAAAGGATTTGAATAGACATTTCACCAAAGATATACAAATGGGCAATAATCACATGAAAAGATAGATGCTCAGTATCTCTAGACATTAGGAAAACGTACATAGAAACTACAATGAGATGCCACTTCATATATATTAGGATGGCTGTAATTAAAAAAAAAAAAAAGACAATAAAAATTGTTGATGAACATGTGGAGAAACTGGAACCTTCAAAAATTACTGGTGGGAATTTAAAATGATACAGCCCCAAATGGTGCCTGAAGCACAGTGGGTAGGGCACCGGCCACATACACTGGAGCTGGCAGGTTTGAGCCTGGCCTACGCCTGGGCCTGCTAAACAACAACAACTGCAACCAATAAATAGCTGGGTGTTGTGGTGGGCACCTATAGTCCCAGCTACTCAGGAGGCTGAGACAAGAGAATCGCTTAAACCTGAGAGTTTGAGGTTGTTGTGAGCTGTGATGCTACAGCACTCCAAAGTAGGACTCTGTCTCAAAAAAAAAAAAAAAAAAAAAAAAAGATATAGCCCCTTTGAAAAACAGTTTAACAATTGTCTCATTATGCTAAATGAAAGGAGTCAGTTACAAAAAATTTACATATTATATAATTCCATTTATATGAAAGGTCTAGATTAGGAAAACTTATAAAATAGGTTAGTGGTTCCTTAGGGCTGGGGGTAAAGGATGTTGGACTTTGACTGCTAATGGGTATAAGATTTCTTTTAGAGGATATGAACATGTTCTAAAATTACTGTGACAGTTGCATAACCCTGTGAATATGTTTTAAAAAATTGACTTGTACGCTTTAAATGAATGAACTGTGTGGCATGTCAATTATACCCCATTAGGCTGTTAAAAGAGAAAGAAAAAAAAATAAATAACCACAATCACACAGATACAATATGCTCAGCAAAGTCCAAGTAGGTTAAATGCAACAAAACAAAACAAAACAAACCTAAGTATATCATAATAGAAACTGTAGAAGAGAGTGTGGGATGAATGGAGGCAGTTAACTTCAAAGAGGATTTGTAGTCTTAAAGAAGGAAGGCAGAATTGATGGGCCCCACTTTCAACGTAAGGAGTTACGTAATAACCATAGAATAAACCTAAGTGAAGATTTCAATGAGGACATCTGTTTTCAATGGAGTGCTTACGCAAGTGAGCTGGGAGCATATTAGCTCAAGTAGTGTTAAATATATATTTTTTAATTCATCATTTTATGGATTCTGGTATTGACAAGTTTTAAACTGTATCTAAGATAGTGTGAGGCTAAGATGCACTGGAAGGATATGTCATTGACAATGAGAAGAGGAGGAAGTATCCAGTATGTTAGATGGGTCATCCACTGAGAGGTTGGTAGACATTCATTACAAAAGAACTTGAACATCACAATGACCACTGTTTTCTAGGGAAGAATGTGAAAGGGTATCGGTAATTTAATAGATCAGAAGGACTCGAAGAGTAAATTAGCCATTTGGTAGCCTATCCCTCCCTTTTGGGTAAGATCAAATTTAATTATATGAAACAGAATTGGATATGATACTTGTTACAACTGAAACCAAGCATCTTTTAAAGTCACCATTAGTGGACTATTTATCCCATGATTTAGAAATATTTTGTTCTCATTAAATCCTGAAATGTTCTCATTAGCTCCTGTATGGCTATTTCTCAAATACATGAGCTTGAAGTTCCAAGATATCATTGTTCTTTCATGGAATGTTATCTTCATTCAGTAATTTATTTATTGACACACCATTCACGAACTCATACTGAGTTGACAAAGATTAGAAAAATATTATTTTGGTGAAGCACCTCCTTGGAAAATAATCCCTTTTGTATTGGAGTATTGAATTTTAATCATTTTGAAGGTCCTCATAAACAAATACGGATGCTCTACATGTTATAAATAATAAATATATTTCTAACATATTGACACTATGGTTTTCATTTCTCTGAATAATTTACTACTTACTCAAATAATCTCATAATGAATAAGAGCACACAGTCTTGAGCCAGACTGAATAAACTTGAACCCTGGCTGTACCACGTACTACCTAGCTTATCTGTGTTTCAGTTTCCACATTTCTAAAATTAGGATAATATTATCACCAAAATCATATGGACTTTGTTGGAATTAATTGACATAATTAGTGCCTGGTATCTAGTCATTGGTATTTAAAAAATTGTTTTAATCATTTTATGGGAAGTTTCCATCTATACTATGTTAAGATCTCCATAAATAAATCTTATTTGTTTCTAAATGTTCAAATGTCTTTGAAGATATTTGTTATGAAACTGAGGCAGTGATAGCTCAATTCACCAACAATTTATCCAATCACTTGCTTGCCCAGGATGGTGAGAGGTAAGACTGCCTTTACAAAATAATGACTGTAAAAAACAAATCAATGTTTTTATTCAAATTCCACAAAAGCATATTATCCATGACTTTCCTACTAAATTCATCTTAGGGTTAAATAATAGATTCTGAATTAAGAGCATGCACCTAGTTAAACAAAAAGAGAGAGAGAGAGCGAGAGAGAGAGAGAGAATACTCCCATTTAACTATTTTTACTATATTTTCAGTCAGTGGCGTTTTCTGTTTTACTTGGACTTTAACGTGTCACAATAAAATCCATGTTAACATTTCTTTCTTCTAGCATCTTCTGATACTTCCAGGATTATCAATTTTTCAAAGGTTTCTAGTAATTCACTTAATGGGCTTTTTTAAATTCGAAAATATGTGTTTCTGCCTTTTCCTTTAACCAGTCCGGTCTCACCTACTGACTCCTCAACTCAGCTAGAGCACAGCAATCCCTGTATGTTCTTCATTTATAAAGCCTCCAATTAGACTGCAAAAGAAAATTCTAACAGACCTCTTCATCTTTTCTTGCAGGCTGAACAGCTTGGTTCTGGCATTCTGCCTTCAGCCCTAATATTGTTTGTGATGCCAAATTGCAACAAAAGGGAAAATATTACAAAGTTGCTGTTCACCTCAATCAGCAGGCTCCAGCTAATGTATTAGTTTATTTATAGAAATTGCATGCCTCATAAATGCCTATTATTAAATTTACTAAAAGTAGGCAGCATTCTGTACCATACTGGGCTAGCAATGTGTTCAACACAGAAACAAATAGAAATAGATTAAGGAAAACTTAGTTCTAAATGACAAGATATGGGAAATTTAAATTTGCTCTTCTAAATACGACTACTGCACCACACTCATTTTAACCAAGCTATACAGCCCAACTTTATCTCTCTCTGGCTTGAACATATAAAGCTCTATTATTTTTGCTCATCACATGAGGGTTTTTAGTGCCAAGATTCCATAAGCCTTTTAACTTAAAATAAATTAAATAGGCTCGGCACCTGTAGCTCAGTGGCTACGGCATCAGCCACATGCACCAGAGCTGGTGGGTTTGAGTCCAGCCCGGGCCTGCCAAACAACGATGACAACTACAACCAAAAAAATAGCCAGGCGTTCTGACAGGCTCCTGTAGTCCCAGCTACTTGGGAGGCTGACGCAAGAGAACCACTTAAGCCCAAGAATTTGAGGTTGCTGTGAGCTGTGACACTACAGCACTCTACAGAGGGCGACATAGTGAGACTCTGTCTCAAAAACAAAACAAAACAAAACAAAACAAAACAAAACAAAACAAAACAAAACAAAACAAAAAAATAAATAATAACTTCACCACCAGGGGGCAAAAAGCATTTTTATAGGCAAAGGGTATATTTGACATTCTAAAGAAATTACCTTGTGTGAATATAGTTTTTTCATTGTTGTTTAAGGAAAAATAGTGTTGTTAAAAGAGAAAATTGTACAAATTACCATTAACCAGATGGCCTTCTGTTTAGTAATGTTTAGATACTTAAAAGAAAACATTTCCCTTCCCTTTACCCTTTTCTTTCCTATATCTATTTGCACATGTGAAGATAAATAGAATTGAACTTTAGATGCTAATCTGGTCTTTGTCTGTGGTGGTCTTGACTTTGCCTTTAGTATTGGGTATCTTTTGACCAATGGTTTCCTAAGCACATATTTCAGCTCTGCTTTTTTGTTGATTTCATGTAATTAATTCATATACTTGGATCTTTCCTTCCAGCTCAAATAAAGTTCATTGTCTCTTGGTCTTTTTGTTTTTGTTGTTGTTCTTGGGGAATTTTTTGGTTTTTGTTTTTCCTTTTTGAGACAGGGTTTCACTCTGTTTGTTGCCCAGGCTAGAGTACAATGACCCAACCATAGCTCATTGCAGCCTCAAATTCTTGGGCTGAAAGGATCCTCGTGCCTCAGCCTCCAGAGTAGCTAAAGCCAGGGCTACAGGTGTATGCTGTCATGCCTAGCTAACTTTTTAATTTTTTGTAAACACAAGGTTTCCCTATGTTGTCCAGGCTAGTTTCAAACTCCTAGGCTCAAGTGAGCCTTCTCCTCAATCTCTCAAAGTGCTGGAATTACAGGCATGAGCTGCCCTGCCTGGCCCATTGTCTCTCGTTTTGATTAATGCTTTGACACTTGTTAATTTTGTAACTGTAAAATGATAATAACTGATAAACATATCAAGTCACATATTATCTCTTTTGAGATCTTGATGCCATGGAACTTACTTGGTTAAGTACCAGAGTTGTGAACAACTAATAGGCAATAAACAAAATGATCAGTACAGTAAATTATTGGTAAAACCAATGATAAGAATCACTTTAGGGAAAAATGTTTGTGTTAAGTCTTATATTCTGAAGATTTAAGATATTTGATTATTTCTGACTTGTAATTTGGTAAAATTTCTAGTAATGGAAGCAAAACTGAGAGTTTTAAAATCAGAGGATCTGTGGCAGAGAAAAATAACCACATTTAATTCCTCTCAGCTCGATTTTTTTCCCTTCTGCTCCTAAGTATCTGCTGAGACCACATGTCCCTGAATCAATTATAATGACGCCACTATTCAAATTAGGGCTGGAGGAGAATGAAGATGACGCAGTGGCCTGGCAAGAACACTTCTTTTCTCTTTACCGGTCACCCTAAGCCTGGTCATTATTTCCACTGCCATCCCCCAGCACCAGGGCTGTCAAACAGGGCTGCAGAATTGCTATGTGCTGACCTAAAGAACATTTTTATCTAGATGAAATCATATTGAAATAAATAGTGAAAGCAAACATAAGGAGAAAAAGAAGTTGCAAAAAGTCAGCATTAGGAACCAACTGTGTTGTGGCAGATGCCGGTAGTCCCAGCTACTCGGGAGGCTGAGGCATGAGAATTGCCTAAGCCCAAGAGCTGGAGGTTGCTGTGAGCTGTGATGCCCCAGCACTCTACCCAGGGTGACAAAGTGAGACTCTGTCTCTAAACAAACAAACAAACAAAAAACTTGTTTTAGTGTGAATTGGTAGAATCAGCAGCTTCTTTTTATTTTTTTATTGTTTTTATATTCAATCATTTTTCTTTCTTTTTTTCTTTTTTAATTGTTGGGAGCAGCTTCTTTTTCATACTTTCTTAAGTATGTCCTTAAGCTGTTGCTTATGGCTGAGCTCTCTCTGATACATTGCAGCCTATACTTGGCACCCTGGTGCATCTTTTCTAATTTTCTCCATTTTATACATAAACTAGTATATGTATAAAGTGACCATACCCACCTTGGACCAAATTTTCTGATGTCCTTTTGTGCTAGCAAACATTTATCAGTAATATACGAGCTACCATTTTTTAAAACTTGATCTTAGCCAAAAGGCTGAGAAGTGATAACTAGCATTTTTTTTTTTTTCTTTTGAGACAATTTCACTATGTAGCCCTTAGTAGAGTGCTGTAGCATCACAGCTCACAGCAAGCTCAAACTCTTGAGCTTAAGTGATTCTCTTGCCTTGGCCTCCAGCTGGAACTACAGGTGCCCTCCACAACACCTGGCTTATTTTTGTTGTTGTTGTTGTTGTCATTGTTGGTTAGTAGGCCGTGGCTGGGTTCCAACCCACCAGCCCTGGTGCATGTGGCCGGCACCCTAACCACTGAGCTACGAGCGCTGAGCTGCATTTTCTTAAAAAAATTTGAACATACTTCTAAAATTTCTTTAATGCCAAGAATATTTTAACAATGAGTGACAAAGAAGGTCATATTATAGAGAGAACATGGAAATGGTTGTTTAGAAGCATTTCCAGCATTATATTATTTTTTCCCTTTTGCCAAAAAAATACATGCCACTAATAAAAACTATCATATCTGAACATCTAAACTTGTTTAAAATCTTCCGATAAGGATTTTCAGTGGGCTTAAAATCCATTTGTTAAAAACATACCCCCCCCCCACACACACACACACACACACTTCTCAATTAGTTTGCAAGAACAATTATTTGACATTAGTGAGAATGGAAAATACTAATCCAAATTTCAGCAAAAACTTTTGCACACTTGTTGAGTGGAACTGAAAAATGAGTCCATGGCTTAGTGGCAGAGCAGGCCACACACTTCCTCCGTTGAGCCTCTTTCTGCAGAATCTTTCTTTCCTATGACAGCAATTAAAACTAAACATCTAAAGAAGTTGAAATTAGACTTTCACTCTATCACAGAATGTTAAAGCAGACTTCAAAATGAACACGTCATCTTTAACTGAATCACTCTCAATAAAAATAGATAGCAGTAGTCTTCACCTTTTTTTTTTTTTGAGACAGAGCCTCAAGTTGTCGCCCTGGGTAGAGTGCCTAGCAGCTCATAGCAACGTCCAACTCCTGGGCTCAAGCAATTCTCCTGCCTCCGCCTCCCAAGTAGCTGGGACTACAGGCACCTGCCAGAATGCCCGGCTATTTTTTGGTTGCAGCCATCATTGTTGTTTGGCAGGCCCGGGCTAGATTCAAACCCTCCAGCTCAGGTGTATGCGGCTGGTGCCTTAGCTGCTTGAGCCACAGATGCCGAGCCAGTCTTCACCTTTTGGGAAAATTTTGCCTTAACAAACTTTATAATTTAATAATTAAAAGGGTTTTTTTTTTTTTCTTTTTAGAAGGTTGGTTTTAAGGCGATTAAAAAAAAAATACTCTACACCTGCGATGCATCTTACAAGGGTATATGTGAAACTTAGTAAATGTGGAATGTAAATGTCTTAGCACAATAACTAAGAAAATGCCAGGAAGGCTATGTTAACCAGAGTGATGAAAATGTGTCAAACGGTCTAGTGTATGGTGCCCCATGATCACATTAATATGCACAGCTATGA